>JANHFX010011087.1:79346-98896 GCA_027560015.1 Chloroceryle amazona | reverse complement strand
CTCTTCTCTTCTCTTCTCTTCTCTTCTCTTCTCTTCTCTTCTCTTCTCTTCTCTTCTCTTCTCTTCTCTTCTTTTTTATTCCATTCAGAAGATATAGGGAGGAGATAGGCTGGTGTGTTTGGTGTACCAAAAGACTGAAAAAAATTGCAAAATAGGAAAAAAGACAGGCCTAGAATGTTCAGTGCCATAGGCTGCCTGGAAGTTGGTGGTGTAAAGTTGCGTGATGATGCAATAAACTCATGTCTTCCAGCAGCCAGAACATACAATAGAACAGGACAATTAGCTATGCACAGTGTGCTGATTTATATATTTTTGACCAAATGTTTAATTATTTCTTCCCACCATGCTCATACTGTGCAATATCTTTAATTCTTGGGATGTTTCAGACTGGGGGAGGCTGAGGACCAGTTTCAGGTGTCCCTGTGCATGGCAGGGGGGTTGGAACTAGGTAATCTTTAAGGTCCCTTCCAATACAAACCATTCATGTTTCTGTGATATTTAGATGGTATGGTTGTGAAAGTAATCAGCAATGTATATAATATTCTATCTATATACAGATTTGTATTTTAGAATGGATTTAAGGGACTATGCTAAAAAGCCCTTCTATGAGACAAAGATTTATGCTATTTGTTCTGAGATACCGTGTCTCTAACAAGCAGCCTGTGTTCATTTTACAGATGTATTTTACATAACCACCTACACCCATGAGAAGGAAAGCAAAGCCACAGAAGTGTTACACTCATCCTATGTGTTTTACTGACTCATCAATTTTTAGTGGTGCATTTCACCAAAAAAAAATTATTTTGAAATGGAGCAGCATCTTGCCTTCTAAATTGCCTTCAATCCAAATACCCAGATTCTCACTTTAAGTTAATCTGTAGTTTTTAAGCAAAACCAATTTCTTGAGTATTAGGATCTGATCTCTGCACTTACATTATCACACTTCATCACTTTCCTCTCTCCTCTATTTTTGTTCCTAAGGTTTGGGTCATCTCTGTATTTCTTTTCTATTTGAGCTATAAGACAAGCGGAAATAAATAGCATATTTTACATGATATCAATTCACATGGCAGATTAATAGCTCTGGAAAATGATGATCTCTGATACTATCAAGGAGAAAGAATAGCGTATACAGGAAAAATGGTAGTAACAAAATATATTCTCTGCCTTTCTTCAATATTTCTTAACTCCTTGTTGCTTCACTGGGTTGGGAATGAGATAACCAACTAGTCTGCAAAACATGGATGACTTCTAATTACTCTTGATAATGTTTAACAATCATTTTCTCTACTAATGCTTTGTAATTGCACGTTAAGATTGATACCTTTTTATCACGATAAACCTGATGGTTTTGGTTTTAATATGTCTGTGGGAGCAACAGTTGTGTTGCTCAAAAATAATTTTAAGCCAGAACAAAAAACTTTTAAGGGCTTATCTTGGCAGACCATGGAAAAAGATCTTTAGGCTTTTAATTTTATTATTTTTTTCTCTCTGAATGACCTTTTTAGAAGGTGGATCATAATTTCTGTTCTTCAATAATAATGTCCTGTTTTTGAATCTTAAAGAGGGGGACACTGCTCATGCCATCCCCAACATATTATGGAGCATTCCATAACATGATGTCATTTGGTGGCTTCTTGTTTTATTAGCCAGGCTGCTGTTTTAGTGTCAATCTGTCCTTAATGTCCAATGACATTAAGTGCCTGGAATAAAACTTTGTTATTAAAAAAAAAAAAGTAACATAAAATATTAAACTTCTACAAGGAGAAGAATGAGGCAAGGGATTTAAATGAAGCCTGGCAAACCAAGTTATACACTGCTAAAAAACCCCTCTTCTTGCTGAAAACCTCAATGATAGGTAATTATATTTCTAAATGAGACAATCATTGTTAAACTATGAGGAATATAATTAATTTTATAACATTCTATAGTGTTGTAGTCAATACAGATAATACACTTTTTGAGATATTAGCTGTCCAAACACATTCAACTAATTTAAAGAATCTCATTGTGCATTCTCTTAACTGAAGTCAACAATAATAAAGCCCTTCTCTGTCACTCTGATAAAATCAGTCAGCAGCTGAGTTTGGGATTAAATGAGTTTAAAGAAAATGGTGTAGTTCCAGCTCACAGACATTCAACCATTTTCTAGCTTTATTTCATAAGGTTTTCGATTTGCAAGCACAGCATAGATTAGTATACAGTCAACCAGATTTGTCTTTTCTAAAGTCAAACTTATTCCAGCTGAAGATTTACCACCTGTATAGAGAAGAGGAAGAAGTAACCAAAACAATAATCTAAGAAACAATTACTCTTTCAAATTAGTGGCCATCAGAGTTACTATCTTGTATCTTATTATGGACAACAGAGGAATCTCCAGAGGAAAATTCATTAAGTGAATAGCAAATGTGTGGAAAGAGTTCAGAAGTCAGGATTATTCTTAAGACCTCAGTGAGCACAGATCTAAGATCCTAAAACAAAAGCTTTTGCATGTTAGTGTAGTCTTCTCCTTGTAAAAGATTGATTCTAGCTACAAGATTAGTCCAGTTTACCTCTTTAAAGCAAAGCTGAGTTCTACTGAGAGTTACTCAAACAGAAACGTTTAAAAGTAATAGATTGCTCGGAGAGAGACCAAGAAGTCACAGACTTCACTATGTCCCCATTTCACACCACACAGCTCATACTTCAGAGATCATTATTTTACCTACTTTTAACACCACCGAAGAGCAAAACTCTGTCCCACACCTGAATACTTTAGGGTGGACATGATTCTCTTCAGGCTGATAATTGGATGAACATAATATTCAGGGAGAAAAAGAAATTCTTGTCATGGTACATGACTAATCACAAGAGAAATGTTGACCTTTGTTATTATTGAGAACATGATGTTAATATTTTGAGGGGAACATTGAGACCATACAGCATTGAAATGGTAGTGGTGATTTGTCACACAGTCCATATGGAAGAGAGCAATGATGATGTAAAGGTGAATCCCTTTCAGTTTATTGCTGCATGGTTTCTCTTCACAGAGACCGACTTCTTCATAATCCTTAAACCTAACATAGTAGCATCCCCTCTCACACAAACAGCTGCCACCAGAGGAAGAAGGGGCATTAGACAATCTCTAATCATAGAATCATAGAGTCACAGAATCATAGAATCAAGTGTCATTATGGCAGAATCAGATGGGGACGACCAAAATGCCCACACGGTTGATCCCCAGAGACAGGAAAAATGCCATCTATTTGGATTCAAGAGCAGCCCCTGATGGAAAGGTGTGCTAAAATGATTTTACTAGGCTACCCAGCTTGGTGGATGGCTGATGACAGAAATGTAAATATGCTGGAGCTTGCAGCATAAATAAGATGTTTCATTACAGTCTGAGCTTATTAGGAAAACAAACAAACAAACAAACAACTCCAGACAAAACAAAAAAAAAATGACCAACACAAAAAGTCAAATTGCTAAGTTGTTTAAATTCTCTCTGGGGTAAACTCAATCACCTGGGGCCATTCTTCCCCAAACCCCTGTGGCGAGAAATGCAGACAAGCATCCAAATAGCTGCCTCTTTTCTCTGGCTGTTGAAATATCCATATGTGACTTTGTGAATGATGCTATGGTCAGTGTCTTGTGGACATACAGCAAATGATGCATAACCCTGGAGCACAGCACTAGCCGAAGGAAAAAGAAAGCCCTATCTAGCAACAGGCAGAAAAAAACAAGACTTTTTTTTCTTTCCTTCCTTTCTATTCTCTCTAAAGTTAAATTGTGTAGGGATGATGATCAGATCAGTGTTAATAAAACATACACATATAACTTAATTGTGATAGACAGCAGAGAAAATGTTTGTGGTGAAGAGCTTGTGTGCTACTCATACACTACTTTCTGTAGGCAGAAAGAATGTGTCTGTCCGTTTTAAAATGCCCGACTGATGTAAATCAATCAAAACATTATTGGTCAGTGATGTTATGTGGAAACGATGTGAGATCAAGACTTTATTTTTGCTGATTTTTTTTTACCCACTAGGATGCTGACTGATATAATGGGAAAAACATAATGAGCTTTCTGAGCTGATGGGAGAAGCACTGTGGAAAGGGCCTCGTATCCAATTATCAGCCTGAAGGGAAACCGTGAATACAGAAAATAACAGAAATCTCTATGAAACAGCATAGCTCAGTCCAGAACACAGAACTAATTGCAGAAATTATACAATTATTTTACCTGTTTATTGCACAAAATATTTTAATTACACCAGGAACAACGTGAACTTCAAACACATGCATGTTTCTTGTGTATACACTTAAAGGAATATTGAAATTAGACCTTGCAGACTACATTAAAAGACATTGGTATTAGAGTTAGATAAGGCTTAACTTAGTTATTGTTTTCTTCACTAAATTGTTTTTTAATTGTGATTTTCTATCTAGAACAACTATCATTGTCATGGGAAAGTCTTACAAACCCATGAGATATATAAGTAAACCTTTCTTGCTGCAATTCCATAGGAGCTGAGTTTCCTAGGACTGGCATGGAGTCTAATGTAAGGAAACACATCCGAGGCTGATTTCCAGGCACAAATACCTTATCCCTGTTTTGGCAGAGGTCCCTGTCCTCTATGAAAAGTGCAGTGTGTCTCTGCAGTCCCTGTCAGCAATCTGCTGCATCTTTTGAGACAGGACTTGAGGGTGTTGGTCATAGAACACCTGAATATGAGCCAGTATGTGCCCACGTGGCCAAGAAAGCCACCAGCATCTTTGCTTGTAACAGCACTAATATGTCCAGCAGCACTAGGGCAGGGATTGTCCCTCTGGACTTAGCACTTAAACCTTAAATGCTGGTTTAAGTTTTGGGTCACTCACTACAAGATCCCTTCCTCCCCTCCCTCCCCCTCATTGAAGTGCTGGACCATGTTCAAAAAGTGGTAACAAAGATGGGGAAGGGTCTAGAGAACAAGTGGGAAGTGGCTGAGGCAACTGGGGTTGTTCAACCTGGAGAAAAGAAGGCTCAGGGAAGAGCATCTCGGTCTCAACAACTCCCTCCCTGAAAGGAGGTTGGAGCCAGGTGGGATTGTCTCTTCTCCCAAGGAACAAGTCACAGGACAAGAGGAAACAGCTTCAAGTTGTGCCAGGGGAGGTTTAGGCTGCACCTGAGGAACAATTTCTTCCCTGCAAAGGTTACCAAGCCCTGGCCCTGGCAGCCCAGGCCAGTGGTGGAGTCTCTAGTATCAGAGTCATGTATATGTGGTTCTGGAGGACATGGTTTCATGGTGACCTGGCAATGCTGTATGAATGGTTGGACTTGATGGCCTTAAAGGTCTCTTCCAACCAAAATGATTCTATGATTCTTTGAATCTGTGAATATGATATCAACAGCATTTGAGTTACATCAGAAAGCTACTGAATGAAGAGGAACCATATCTTTATTCCACATAACATTTCTGCTCTTCTTTCCTTCAGAAGAAAGGACAAGAAGAAAAAAAGCCCATGTTATGCTAAATGTAAGCTAAATTCACAAACTGAATGACCTGGAGAGATAACATCAGGAAGGATAGGTCTTTTAGAGTTTTCTTTGTCACAGTGCATGTACATACCCATTAGTTGCAGTAGTATATGAAATGCCTAGTGATGCAATTGTGTTGAAAATTAAAATGTTAAGCACGGTATTTTGCTGTTGTGGCTTTAGCAGTTCATCTTAGCTCCAGTTCATGAATTGGGCTGGACCCATCTAACCTGGTCAGAGATGCTGTCCTGCGCAGTCCACTGGTGTAGTGGGGTCCAATACCCACCAGATCTACAACTGCAGTACAGGTCCCTGGTTATCTTTCTTCATGTTATCAATAGTCCTTCCACCTCACCAACCCTTTCCAGCTCTTCCCTGGTTTTTAGATGGCCACCTGTGACAGGTACCCTTTAATTTGGATTTTTTCTCAGCCATATTTTACTTCTTCTTCCAAATAAATTAATTACTTCTCTGTTTAAAACCTTCACTTTCCCTCTCATTTGTTCAATTTTTGTGTGAGAAACTGAATGCAATTTAGTAAAACAAACAGATTAACAGAGAGAAAAACAAGAGACATTAAATAATAGTCTCAGCAATTAGATGAGGAAAGGAATTAAATAGCTTAATTCAAGGGCCTTAGCATTATTCACTGCAGGGCTTAATATGAATTAACACGTAGTGTACACACATTTATAAATGTCATATATGGGTGGCTATTTAACCAGGAATATTGAAAGTAATAGCAAAAAGGATTAATCCTTATACTTTCAGTAAAAGTGCTTATTCAAGGTCTGGCAAATTATTGTTTTAATGAGAATGTCATTACTGTAGAAACTAAGAGTTGAGAGTGAGACAACCTTCAGCTGTTGGAAGAGCAATTAGATTTCAAAGTAAAATAAAAATGATTGTTTGTTTGTTTATTTATTTATTTGCTGTTGTTTTACTCTCATGTAGGTCAACTTTCTGGTGCCATGGCTGTTTTGACTATCGGAGTGTAGCTAGTACTATATTGGACATAGGTGTTTTTCACCATCTGCTTTATTCACTTCAGCACAGCATTTTTCAAGGGTTACCTTATCTGGGAGTGTGGAAATTGCAAGGTCATTATGTTGTATTTCTCCTGCTTTCCTGAAAGAGCTTGGTACTCTTTGGATGAGTTTCAGAAGTTCTAAGACAAAAGGTGAAAGTTTATGTGAAAACTGGTTTTGAGACATAATAAAGTGGATTTTATTGGCACAAGCTGAGAGTTTAATTTAATAATAGAAATATTTATGTATTTATTTGATAATGCTTAAGCAGCTTCTGAAGCAGTTTCTGAGGATGTCCAATTAAAATCTATTTATTTTTATAGGTGTAATGAAACAACAGACAAGACAAAGGCTATGATTGTTAAGTTATGCACCACAGTACTCGAATGAATAGTCTTTGTCTCCTTTGTAAGAAAGACAAGGAAAAGAAGGACTAATAGCATGAAACTGATGGTGCTGGCAGTGTCCTTCTCAAACTTGCTACTCAGGACCAGTGACTTCTTGAGTCTGTGGATCTGTGGTCTTAGTACTTTGTAATCCATCTTTATTGTTGTGACCCTGTAAAAGTTTTGTCAATTAGCTAATGATGCGGGGTTTTTTTTGTTTGTTTTTGTTGTTGTTGTGTTGGTTTTTTTTTCCCATAAAAATCTGTTGCTGTGTAGTGCAGAAGGTTATTTTTTTTTCTAGGTTTTGGTGAGTTCTCCCCACATAAAACACATTTCCTGATTATTTAATACTGTCTCAACTTCTTGTTGAAACAAAAATAAGCTACTTGGCAAATAAAGGAAGGATTTTTTTCCTTCTTGCATTACCTAGATCCATTCATTAAAAACAAAAAAAAGAAACAAACAAGCAAAATCCAATGATCCTAGACCCCCTGCTCTGGGTGACCCTGCTGGAGCTGGGTGTTTGGACCAGATGATCTCCAGATGTCCCTTCCAAACCCCACCATGCTGGGATTCTATGATTCTTTACACTAGGAAGATGGGGTTTCAAGCTGTAGGTGAGAAGTACCCAATGAAAATGTACATTCACAGAATCACAGAATCTCTGAGGCTGGAATAGACTGCCAAGATTATCAAGTCCAGCCTAACACAAACCACAGTACAGAATCTTTGGGCTTCTAATAGCTTGAAGGAGAGGAAGGTAAGTAAAAAGAAATACAACTTCTTATTTTGCTCATCATGGCCACAGGGGAGATTATTGTTTCTAGACCAGCATTATTCACACAAAGAGGCTTTGGCAGTGAACCAGGGAATTGTCATTCAAACGTGTATGGCCTTTTTACTAAACACATGTCTGTGTTTCCACAGGGGACTAAAATTCCAGCATTCTATCCTCTTGAAATGGTGGAGAAAATACACTAGTGCCTATTTTTGTAAGACCTCATCTGTGCCTGAATTGGAACATGAGAGGAGCCTGCTTTTATAATTTAAATATTCAGGATATAACCATTCAAGCACTGAGATATTTGCAATGAGGATGTTACTAATCCTAATATAAACTGGGATAATGTTTTCCAAAGAGGCCTAACTGCCCCTTCTAGAAGTTAATTAAGTGCTTCAGTACAGTTTCCATGTATCATGGAAAGGGAATGTAGAAGTTAGAAATTTCTTATGAAACATCATTTATAAAGTATTTCTGGGATCTAAAAAAAAAAAGATTTTTAAGAAAACCTTAAATCATACAGAATTTGTTCATGAAAAAATACAATTAAATTAAATAAATACAATTAAATCTAATTACATATCGATCCAGATTTTTTTCTGGAAGGTGGTAATTATCCCTCTTTCCAGTACTCAGTACGACACATCCAGATGCTGTCTCCAGTCTTGGACAGTGACTAACTGGGGCAAGGTCAGTTAGGTCCATGGGTTGGTTGAGGATGGAGAACTAGCCCTGGACAGAGAGGTCATGGTAGCAGACCTTGTTCAGCATGGGGCAGGGAAGGCTTCGGAGGAATTTAATATCCCTGCCTGCCTAAAGCTTCCATAGTCCCTAGATTACCAAACTACTATCCTATACAAATCCATGTTTTTTGGTATGCTCCAAACAACTTTCATCTTTACAGTGAGTAGCCCAGCCATGCATAAGTCCAGCAAACTACATCATTCAGGCAGATGTATCTCAGTGACACAGATATTTAAACTCTCAGTCATGGTAGGTTGACTACCTACCTATTATCATTTTACTAAGTGGGAAGACATCTCCACCACAAAAATTGCAATGGTATTGCAGGAAGAATAAGCTTCATAGGTGTTTGACATCATCCATATATTTCAAAGGACAGGTAGGGTTAAATTGTGGAAACTGCAAATGATGAGCCACATGAAAATATGCATAAATATGAATGCATTGCCATTTATCAGACTACACCAATAAGTAAATTCAGAGTGAGTAAAAGGTACATAATTACTGTGCACGGCTCCTACATACACATTTTATTTATAGATAGCTTTTTCTTGGTAGATTTTGCACATACTTAAATATGTATACACATGCACACAGGATGTCTCAAATGAAAATGGGATAATAATGTAAGATTCTATTAAAAAGGAATATCCATGAGCTGTTTAAAGAATCAGGATTTCTTTTACATTCAGAAAAATATTTCTGGGAAAAATAACAGAATCATAGAATCCTAGCATGGCGGGGTTTGGAAGGGATGTCTGGAGATCATCTGGTCCAGTCACCCAGCTCCAGCAGGGTCACCCAGAGCAGGGGATCCAGGATCACATTGTCCAGACAGGTTTGGAATCTTTCCAGAGAAGGAGACTCCACAGCCTCTATGGGAAGACTGGGCCAGGGTCTGCCACCCACACAGGAAAGTTTTGCCTCCTGTTCAGATGGAACTGCCTGGGTTCCAGTTTGTGCCTGTTGCCCCTTGTCCTGTCACTGGGCACCACTGAAAATAATCTGGCCCAATCCCCTCGATCCCTGCCCTGCAGGAGATTCCAGAGTGGACTTCAACACAGATCAATGTGATCTAAGGTGAAGCCTTTTATTCAAGCACACACAGAGCTTATATATCTTTTCTGTATCAGTACACCAGCTACATTACATTGCTATTGGCTACACACCCTGTTTATACACCTAATTATTGCTAATAATTGGTTAAAGCTACACAGCCACGTCTCCCTTATAAGGCAGTTGTTGACATTCTTGCAGTTTCTTACCCTGTTGTTCATATTCTCACAGTTTCTGTCTTGTTCTAGCAGACCTCAGCTTACTGTTACTGCAAGCCTGCTCTGCCTTGACAAGTCTCCGCTTGCCCCTCAGGCCTGATTATATTAGGGCAAGCCGAGACATGTCAAGGCAGTACAGAGTCTGGATGGGCCACTTGTCCGTTCTTCTCAAGATACATTACAACACTGCCCTTTTAGCTATTGATCACCACTGATCAGATCCCCTCTCATTCTTCTCTTTTCCAGGTGAAACAGCCTTAGGTCTCTCAGCCTTTCTGCAACACAGAGATGTTCCAGTCCCCTCAGCATCTTTGTAACCTCCACTGGACTCTCTCCAGTAGTTCCCTGTCTCTCTTGAACTGAGGGGACTCAGAACTGGAGACAGTACCCCAGAAGCATCCTCACTAGAGCAGAGTAGTGGGAGAGGAGAACTTCCCTCGAAATGCAATTTTCTATCCTTAACTTCCCTTGCAAATAACAGGAAGAAAGGGAGTGGGTGGGAACACTTCTTTAATTCTGTTTTTCTTGTTATTTTTCTCCCATGCAGACATGCATAAATATCTTTAAAAAGCAATTTAATCACAGTCTGCAGGAGCAAGACAGCGTATTCCAGTTGTTTACATCAGTTTAAGAAGAGACTAGTTATACCAGACTTATTGGTATACTTATTGGTATATTAAGGTAGACAACAGCCATTTGGACCAATAAAGCAGTACAAGTATTTACCAATTTATGTACTCCAGCAGAATTTTACACCATAACAATTTATTTTTTTTTTCCTTCTGTGTGTATGTGTATAAAAGAATCTCCTCTTTCTATCCTTCATCCTTCTTGGCAATTTCTAGCTGATCTCCCTAGAAGAAGAGCAATCACTCCATAATGGTGTGTTTTCTAATCTTAGAGCTACAGATGTAAGATAGCACAAGGTACGCCAAACACATAACAGCAGATTTATTTTACAGATAGAGAAGCACAATGTGAAATCTCTTCCAGCTATATCAGCTGTGTTTACACATTTCTACCTACTCTACTGCAAACACTTCTGTAACATAGACAGACAACAACTGTCTCGTGGACGGCGTCTTTCTCCAATTCCCAAAGCATTTTGTCACATGTTCCTTACGGCAACTATAAAAACTTTGGTTACAGAGGGAATGGATATGTTAAACTACACATGGCAGTGATGAGATATGAAAATACATTCGCTGATATATGTGAACATGTGGTTTTATCTACAGCTGGTATTTTTAGCAGCACATTTTAAATTCAAACCATGTCCTTTTTTCATATGTGTTTTTAAAGGATGAAAGTATTTTTGGCAACAGAAACTGCTGACACCAATTCAAGGAAAAATTTTTAAAAAATTAGTCCATCTGCGAAATATCAACAACTGTACAACTTGTGTTTCTAAATTCAATTTCTGTATTTCTATGGCTACAGTTTTTCTCCCACCACTTTGAAAAATACAAAAATGCTCTCTGTATTTTTGACAGTGGTTGTGAACTTGATGAGTTACTGACAAAGAAAACCAAGAAAGGGACACATTCCCTTAATGTTTCTTTTAGCTATTATTCTCTGCAAAAGTGCATTGTGTTTTTGTGTCACTCTTTAATGTGATTTTCTGCTACCTTATAAGATGAACTATGGCTAGATATTCTTTCTATAAAGGGTAAAATAATTTATATATATGCACTCTTTAAAACACATTTTGTCTGTGAGACACTGCTGTGTATGAAAGGAAGAGAAATAAAGGGCAGAGGGTGGCATTTCTCTATGCTGTGGTACTTTCAGGGGAGAGCTGCCACGTGTTTAAGCACAGATACGAGTACAATTTAAAAAATGGTTTACACACTTGTGAGCCCCTTCCACCTCCTCATGGATTCATCTTGGTACAAAGGCACTTCACAGGGCAAAAATATGATTGATGGATGAGTCTGATAGTGGTAAAGGCACCTAGAGTTTAGTACTTACATGCTTTTAAGAAGACATGAGGCATATGTTAATGCTGCTTGTGTTTATCCTACAAGTCCATACTCGCATACAAAAATACAAGAGTAGAAAAAAGCACTTGAAAATGTACTAGAATAAACAGTGTGATGGTCTCTTCTCTATGCTCATTTTTATTGCAAGGTTAAGCAGCTGCAAGAAGTCCAAAACAAGCTTGAACTTTAGTCCATTGGGAATTAATTTTATTAATTTTTATTCACATGTATAATTACTCTGTGACCAGCATATTATTTTCATGGGAATGGGTACCATGGAAACCTCAACACTATTTCTCAGTGAATTTAATAAACATATGAAATCAATAATTAAAACATGAGAGATTGAGCTTTATCTTAAGTTTATTTGCATTTTAAAGATTGGAACCTGTCAGAATATTCCAGTTATTTCTTGAAGTAGGATGGTGGGAAATAGCATGAATGTCATGTGAAACTCTATTAAAATCTGTATTTGACATAAGCAACAGAGTTATCAATCCCCTTGCTTCACCAACATAGAGAGCAATTGATGTTTTGTTTTCTTTTTTTTTTTTTTCCTGAGCTATTGATTACACAATGTATTTCAAATTAATAATCACAGAATCATAGAAAGGCTTGGGGACCTTAAAGATCATCTGGTTCCAACTCCTTTTGCCATACTTAGGGACAGCTCCCACTAGACCAGGTCAGGCAAAGCCCCATCCAACCTAGTCTTGAACACATCCAGTGGTAAATCATCCACAACTTCCCTGGGCAAACTGTTCCACTGTTTTATCACCCTCAGAGTGAAGAACTTCTTTCTTCTTTCTAATCTAAATCTCCCCTCTTCCCTTTTGAAGCCACTACCCTTCATCTTGTCACTACAAGTCCTTATAAAAAGTCCCTCCCCAGCTTTCTTGTAATCCCCCTTCAGATACTGGAAGTTCACAATAAGGTGTCCCTGGAGCCTTCTCTTCAGGCTGAACAATCTCAAGTCTCAGCCTGGCCTTATAGGAGAGGGGTGGTAATGTTTCTTAGGTACATGTTTTGTCACCATGGTTTTTATTTATCTACAGGTACATATTATTGCCATTACAAGACAATAGAACAATTCTTGGCCTCAAAACATTTTGGACAATTCCTTTCATGCTGTTTGTGTTTTGTAGGTCATTAGGAAATAGGTTTTTATCTGAGCACTCTGTAGATTCTCTTGGAGCTGTTTTCTCGCAGGCTTTGTAGGTGAGGGCTATTCATACAGCTACTGCATGTGTCAGTAAAATAGTTAAGAAACAAAAGATTTAGAAAATCTGAAAATGCGCAAGGTCCTCACCTGTGTTCTGTCCTACGCATCATTTAAAAAAAAAAAAAACAACTAAAAAAAAAAGTAAAATAAAGGGGTTTATGAACCTATCTGGTGGTTCTTTTGTTGCTGATATTGTAGCAGACAGCTGTAAGCCTATGTCTTGAGGGTGTCCTACCTCTCTCCAATAAAAATTCTATGCTAGGAATCAGACTCACACACAGATGGTCAACTTCTTAAAATCTCAGAAAATAATAAAATAAGGGAAGTATAAGACTGACTAAACCCTTTTATCTTCCCACTGTGTGAAAGTTCTGCTTCTTTGGATATGCCCATCATCCACTAGGATATGATGTACTGAAGAGATGGTCATAATACCTCTGTCTGAGTGAATTCCATGTTCCATGTCAGAAACTGTCTTTCTGTGGGAGTACCAGAGCTCTACATGGATGCCCTGTCATAACAACCCACAATGGACTTTATTATAGGTATATTTAAGTTTAGTAAAGGGATCATAAAGCCTCTGAAAAACCTTCTGAGAAGTCCTTCCATCCATCCATAGGATGAGAGCTGATGGCTTTGTATGTAGAAGCAAATTGTTGGAATATTTACAACTACCAGTAAATAGATAATTAATCTTAAAAAAATTAGTTGAGCAGCTGAAATGAGACCAGTTGCCTCACTGGCTGCTCCACACTCATTCATGGATCACAGTAAAATAGAGTTGTAAGAACTTCTGCTTAGAGATTTGGTAATTTCTGACAGATTTAAAGAGACTAATTTGCCACCAGCTCCCCATTAGTCAAAGACTTAGAGTTAATCAATTCGCCCAAAACACTCTCATTAAAAAATGTCATATGTGTAGCTTTAACACGCTGTAGATTTACCCTCTAATTCAAACATGTCAACAGATTTCAAGGTACTTGTGCAGATCAAGGGACAAAAGCTTTTAACTTCAGCTTTTCCTTTTTGTTCTGCTGAAAGGGTTAACATGTTTTCCAGGAATGGAGGATCTGTCCTGGATACAAGGCAGTTGATTAGAAGAGTAAAAGGCAGGTAGAAGTTGGTAGGATATTAAATAAAGTTAGTCACTTTCAGGTTCTTAATCAAGCTTAGAAAATATTTATGAACTTACCTTCCCCTCGAATACTTGTTTCAGCTGTTGTCCCAGATATAGATCTAGTTACTGCATTTTTTTTCTTCTCTGTTCCAAAGGCTCTGACCTCTCTCATGAAGGCATGACTTTACTATAGTTGTTACACAAGAGTTCCTCCGTTGCTCTGAATCATACAAGAAAGAAGAAAAGGTGAGAGTCTTATTTTTTTTTATGATTTTGCGATCGTTTGAAAAGATATAGCTTATTCTTCTGTCTAATTGGGATGCGTTCTCGACAAAGTCATAGAGATTTTAAAACAGAAAATAAGTTTGAGACTTCACAAGAAAAAAGAAAACAGAACAAGGACAGTTTGAGGAGACATTATATCATCAAATTTTCTCATTGGAAATACATTTTAGACACTTTTTTTTTTTTTTTCTCTACACATCAAGGGTACTCAGACAAGCAGAAATAATGGCCTCTGGATAATGATTGAAAGGTAATGTCAAAGAAATGGTAACCCAGACACATGTGGCTTATGACAAATTTCCCTCTTCTACTTTCTTTTCTACTCCATCTGGAAAAATGATAACACTTACTGAGTGTGCTGCCATGTCTTGGAGACAGAGAATAATATTATAGGTTGGAAGGGATCTCCAAAGGTCACCTAGTCCAATCTCTCAGTCAAAACAAGTACGGTTAGAGAAGGTTGTCTGGGGCCTTTTCCAGTGGAGTTTTGGCTGTGGCAAAGGATGGAAATGATACAAAGTCTCTGAGAAATCTGTGTCAATGTTTGGCCACCCACATGGCAAGCATTTTTCCTTATAACTAATGAGGCCTTTTCATGTTCTAGCTTGTGCCTGTTGCCTCTTTTCTTAAGGCTGCACAGCTCTGCCTCTGACTTCCCCATACCCACCCATTAGACAGCTGTTGATAGCAATAAGGTCTTCCCTAAGCCTTCTCTTCCCCAGGCTGAAAAGACCAAGTTCTCTCAGCTTATCCTTATGTGTCATGTGTTCCAGCCCCCTAATTATCATTGGGTTTGCTCCAGTATGTCCAAGTCTGTCTTTTGCCTTGCAGTGAGGACCCAGAAGTGGACACAGCACTTCAGACAGAATCTTACAAGGCTCAGATTGAGAAGAAGGATCCCTTCCAGGTGGTTGGCCATCCTTCTTGCAAGGACACACTGCTGGTTAAGTGTATAGTGCACCAGGACCCCTCAAGTCTTTTCTTTTTCCACACAGCTTCTTTCCAGCCATTTGGCCTAGGGCCTGTATTCTTGCATGGGCTTGTGACAAACAGGAGAGCTTTGCCCTGGATTATGAGGTTTCTTCTGGCTTGTTTCTCACTGCTGTTGCAGTCCCTTGGGATAGCAGCCCAGCCCTACACTGTATCCAGGCACATCCCAGTTTGACATTGCCTACAAAGTTGCTGAAAATGTGCTCTATCCTATCATCTTGATCACCCAGTACCAATACATGAGAGTTACCACTCGTACCTGTCTACACACCGCTTGGACTTTGTACCACCAATGACCACCCCTTGAGACCTATCCATTTTCTGCCCACCACATGTCCTTACCCCATCCATGCCTCTCCAGTTCAGCTAGAAGGATTTTATGGGAGAATTGGTCAAGGACCTTGCTAGAATCAAGGGAAACAACACCTACTGCTCTTCCCTTGTCTACACAGCCACTTTTTTCACCATAGAAATCAATCAGGTTAGGTTTGGTTTGCCCTTTAAAGATTCATGATGTCTCTTCCTAGTCTCAAATTGTTCTTGGTGTGCCTGGATACACAAGGAGACTTGATGGTACTGTATTCCACAACCTTCCCAGGGAAAGAGGTGAAGCTGGCAGGCTTGTACTTTCCCCAGTCCTCTCTCTCCAGACAATTTTATGCGCTTTCCATTATCTCAGAAGTCATGGAGATGATAAAGAGTATCCTTGCAATAGCCAGCTTCCTCAACACCTACAGATGGTGAACTTGTGCATGTTCAATATGCTTACACATGTCCTAAGTTATCTTCTGTGTTAGTGGGTACACTTTCATCCCATGGACTCTGCTTTTTGGCTCAAGGTCTACAATTCCTTAGGGCAGACATTTCTGCTGAAGTCCTAGGCACTAAGGCACTGAGTGCCTCAGTCTTTCCCATGTCCTTCATCACTGGTTTCTACTGGGGTCCTTTACTCAGTCTCCCACTGGATCCTGCAAACAAGCTGAAATACAGTCTTCTGGAGTTCAGGACTGTGAATCTGCTGGGTTAATTCTACGTTTTTGAAGCTACACCATCTCATGGTTGCCACACTCAATCTTCTCATCTTTGACCTGTTCTTCCTTGCTTGCTTGTAACAGGACCAGCAAAGCATCTCCCAATGTGTTTATCACTTGTGTAAAGAAACTACATACTCTAGAAATGTCCTGGATTGACTGGGAAACATATCAGAGAAATGAGAGTTACTTCAGGAAAGATCTCAAATAAATGGAGAAAACTGTTTTGAACATATTGACTATCACTTTAGATACAGAAGAGAAATTAACATGTGATGGATCAATGTTTGTGATGATCTAATTTCATTGTCTCCATAGGAGCTTGTTTGGTTTACTGTTCTCTGTAAAAAATATACTTCTGAGAAAGAGTGTGCAAAATTATGACATGAACAATATTATTAGAGCATTTCCTATGTATTATGTGTTACATATTATGCATATAGTAAGTTTGCCCATGTCTTTCTTTGAATCTGACAAACTTGAAATTGTGCTCATTTATTATACACCCTGCAGAGACAAAATAAGCTTTAAAAATTTGTTGGTCTTGTCTGCAGTCTAGGCAATTCCTCCTGGATATGTCATGCTTCGTCCTTGGTCCTTGGTGAGAAGAGCTCTTTGTTTCCTCTGTATCTTATAAATTATTTTGATACCCCTGCAATTTTCATTAACTATTATTAGTATAGCAGTGTATGTCAACAAGATTGACCAAGATTGATTCAACTTAAACTGAAAAGAAAGCCAGTAATGCAAATACTTGGAGATGACAAAGGCAGATCAATTGGATTATAATTTTTGTTGTTCTTGGTTTAGTAATTGAGAAGACCCAGAAAAGAACTTTCCTTAACACTGATTCCATTTAAAAGGGTGAGGGCCCACATTGTATGTCAGAAATTGGTTTCTGGCTTTTATGGGTATTTTCTATACATGTAAGGGTATAAGATTAGAGACCTTGAAGGCACCTCTGTTTTAACAGGATTTGATAAGACATGAAGAATTTGACTCTCTTGCTTCTTTCATATATCAGAAAGGATGTTTAACCAGAAGTTGTATTTGTTTGGAAAGATGCAATAGGATTTACCTTAGTCCCAGAAACAGGGAGAAAGAACCTTGCTTTATTAGCTCCTCTGAAGGGAGGCAACTGACTGTTGGAGCACTTTGCAGTACTTCCAGCACCCACAGGAGCAAGAAAGCCTCAAACTTAGTAGTACTGTTTATTCTATAACAATATGTTCTGATATATTTTGAAATTGATCATCCAAGAAGCCAGGCACAAATTATGATTTACAGCATTGTAATGTTGGTATCCATTTACTTTCAGTCATCAGGGAAATACCCCACAAAGTGCTTACTTATATACAGAGGGGAAACTTGTTTACACCCACCTTGCAACCCACAGAATTGTAAATATATTGTGACTGAATACACAGAAATTAAATGTGCTAGAACATTTTCTTTCAGCAGTTTGTGTCTAAGCACACAATGGAGCCTGTGGTGAAACTTAACAGGTGGTTGTGAATTAGCATGTTGTGAAAAAAAGGTCTCCCTGCTTTCATAAATTAGCAGTCTTAAACTTGGTTTTAGCAGACTAACAGAAAGCAACTTTTAAATAAACAGGGTATGTGTCTTTTATTGCACTGCTGGAAATATTTTACAATTACAAGAGTAGTGCAAGGAGGAGGGCACTCAGTCTTTCTAGGCTTAACGTGTGAACAGCCCAAAAAATAGCCCCCCAGAAGGGGATTCCTGTTTAGGTGCTCAAAGTGCATTCTCAGAGAACCATTTTTGTGCCCTCCTTCAATATACTGATTTCTCACAGAGGAGTTTGAGAACCACCAGATGAGTGTTTCCCTCTCCTTCCCCAAATGCTTCTCTGAGTTTTCTGAGCTCAGTTCCTTTTGTTTTCCATTTCTTTTTTTTTCCTGTCTTTTCCATCTCATAGCCTATCATCTGAGAGATGAATGATAGATGCTTATGGTTGGATGAATAGTACATCCATGAATTGGACACTTTGTGCTTGACTGAATCATCATACAGCCTCCAGCACTGTACCACCCCTCCACACAAAACATCCTGTCAAGGATATGTAGGCAATGGGAGGCGCTTTGCTCAGTTAAGTAAATTACAGAAGGGCCTTGCCAAATATTGTAGTCTCTGGGACAGGAAGAAGGAGGTCTCATCTCATTCACTGCATTTCTAACCTTGGTTATACAAATGCCTCCCACCTTTCCTGTGGGTCAGGGATGACCATGGATGTTCCAGAAAATTCTCAGCCCTTCTCAAGTTGTTTAGGTAATAGCTATAGGAAGGAGGAGGGGACCAGAGAGGATGGGAGAAGGAAAGGAGAGGATGTGCTTTTTCTGTTGTGGATACTTTTTATTCTCTATCAGCTATCTTACTTGATGTGTATTTTCTTTTGCCAAGACTGTCAGAAAGAGTACATACCTAGCAAGAATAAATCATTACAATACACCCTATCTCACAATTCAGAGCCAATGGAATTTAAATGTATTAAAAGATAAACCCTTTCACAAATCTGTGATCCATAAGTTTAAATATGTGATAAAGCAAAGTCTTCCATATGTAATATTTCAGTTTCAGTTTTTAACATAAGTAGCTAATAAATCTCCAAACATCAGGTATTTGTGTTTTGCAGTGTCCTTGTTTGAGCTAGAAAAAAATGATTCCGTTCAGTGATTTTAGGTTTCAGCTCAGACTCTTCTAACTAACAGCACTGTCTGAAGTTAATGACAGATATTTGCAGACAGTCTCTGCTTCCAGCAGTGATAACGCTTCATGTTTAGAGTAAATACCAAGGGTTGGGGTGCACTGAAAGGCTCTTGCTGATCCTTTCTCCTGTGCAGACCAATGTCACTGCTCAATCTTGTTCCTCACACAGAGGATGCAGTAAGTAAGATGTAGTGAATGTGGGGAGGAGCAGCCAGGAGAGGTGACCCCAGACTGACCAAGGAGGGATTCCATCCCATATACGGCATGCTAAGTATAAAGCTGAGAGATCCTGAGGGTCAAGAAAATGCTATCTTCTTCAATGGCTGGCATCTGAGAAGGACTCTCTCCATTCTGCCTTGGATCCCAATCTGTGTGTTCCTGAATCCAGTTCCTGAATCCAGCTTCTGAATCTGTTTCCCATATTCCACTGGGTCCAGTATGGGACTTCCCCAGTGCCTGCTCCACAGCATCAGTGGTGATGGTG
>JANHFX010011087.1:48760-72380 GCA_027560015.1 Chloroceryle amazona | reverse complement strand
CCTGGAGGCTCTTATATAGCCTCCCCTAGCACTTGCTAACGAGCCTGACCCACCCCTCACTCACCTTAATCGGTTCCAAGGAGGAGCCAAGCCTGGGCAGCAAAGTCACTATCACTACAAGCCCTTGTAAAAGCACAACTGCATGTGGTCCTGGGCAACGTGCTATGGCTGGCCCTTTTCTCTGAGTAGAGGGGGTAGACTAGAAGGTCTTCTGAGGTACCTTCTAGCCACTGTGATTCTAGAATTACAGTGAGGACAATATATCCAAACACATCATCAGATAGTGTAGGTATACACTGGATAAAAGACATCATAGGGATTTCTGTTTATGCCAGCATGCAACAGCACAAGTGCAGTGTCTAAACCTAGTCCAGCAACATGAGTCATTAACACTGGTCTGTGCCACTGAAAAAAGGATGTTTTGCTGCTGAATCCATACCTTGTGGTGCTGCATGTACACAGCCTGAGAAGGTTCTAGTAGCTTGTCCAAATTAATTTATAATCAGTACAATTTTCTTCCCTTGAGATATCAAATCATTTAAGTTATTTCAGAGAAGTAAGCTCTTGTATCATGATTTTCACCCCCAAATTTCAGTCATGTTGGGCATAGGGGCAGTCAATGAAGAGAATTGATGAATCCTGGTATCCGATTCCTTTATTTTACTTCTGGGGACTACATGATCTTTGTGGTCACAAGTGTGTACAATTCTAGTTTAAGATACACTAAATAATTTGAAAAACATGAACTAAAATACAATCTTCCTCATTTCTTCATGTTATTGCAGAAGCACTATAGTATGTTTTAAAAGTACTGGGACAGATACTCATTATCTTTCAATTCCACTTAGAATGACGGGAAAAGGGCTGACAAAGGACAAATTTAAAAAAAAATACACAACGCTTGTTTACTATTACTTGTTAAAAGGTAAAATATACCTCAGTGCCTTCTCATTTCAATGTACTGTGTTCCTTTCTGTTCCCCCTCTGTATAAAAAAATATTTTTTTAATTTCAATTGGTTGATTGAATCATATTTTTTCAATAAGCCACAATAACTATACAAAAAAATTTAGGTTCCTTACTTAATATCTTGCCATATAAATGTTTTTTTCCAGTGTAGCACTGGAAAAGTAGAGTTTCCTCAAAAGAAGTATAAAAGGTCTCACAACTCTTCCTAATCTAGAAGGCTCTAGAGACACCTTATTGCAGCCTTCCAGTATCTGAAGGGGGCCTACAAGAAAGCTGGGGAGAGACTTTTTATAAGGGCTTATACTGATAGGACATGGGATAAACTGGAAGAGAGGAGATTTAGATTAGAAATTAGGAAGTAATTCTTCACTCTGAGCATGGTGAGACACTGGAACAAGTTGCCCAGAGAAGCTGTGGATGCTCCATCACTGGATGTGTTCAAGGCCAGGTTGGATGGGGTTTTCAGAAACCTGGTCTAGTGGGAGGTGTCCCTACCCATGTCAGGGGGATTGGAACCAGATGGTTTTTAACATCCTTTCCAACATAAACCATTCTATGATTCTAAAAGAAAACTTGATAAAAAATTTGGACAATAACCTCAAAAAACTTCAGGCACAATGAATTGCAAAGTGCAGTGGCACACAGTTTAAGAATTTTAGACTCTTTTTACTTGAACTCTGTAGGGTTTCCAGTCTTTATATAGACAGTAAAAAATTGTGACTGCCTGACAACACAAAAATGACAGCATGCACATGTGAGCACATGGGCTGATGGCTGTTCCCTATGTCTGCCACACAAAGTGATGATTTGCAGTCCCCAGAGTACTCATGAGTGTGTCAGAAAACTAGAGGGAAGCCAAATGTTCACAGTTAGTGGCTCACTGTGGCTGAAAAGAGTGACACATGCAAAATAAATGCATAATAATATGTAGTTTGAAAGATTTGAATACAGAGTGTAAACTCCAAGCCAAAATGTACTTAATGAAATGTCCCCTGTGCAATTCTAGACAAGTGCTCCTGCAGTGCCCCTTGGTCATGTTAAGTACTGGCAGGTTATATTTTTAGACAATGAGAAGTCAAATGATTAAAAGAAGAGGCAGAGTGAGGATATACATTCAAAAGTGCTGTTTTGAAGAGAGTTTAGATTCTGCATTCGCAAAAACCAGTCAATAAATTGGAATTTTCCTCTAAGTATATATCCAGTGTTCATTCTAATGCACAATAGATTTTCTGACTCTTTAATTTAGTAAAAAATGGATAAATATCTCCAGCTCACTTGACAAAATGGTACAAGATGGTAGATTTACTGTATACCTAGATAAAAGGCTCTATGCAAGAGTGTGGATTTGCAAATAATTAAACCAGAATTTGGTAAAAGCTTCATGTTAAAAATTCTTTTCAATTGATTTAATCTTGCCATCCTTTATTCAAAGATCAATTATTTCATAATAATATTGTGCATGATTTTATGAGCATAGCAGCTGAATGGAGATTTAAAGCAGAAGTGTAAGAGAGTTTAGGGAGTGCTACTCCTTAGTATGCAGCACAGCAGGAAAAATAAATTGAAGAAACAGAGGAAGAAAAGAAAGTAGTGTTTCAAAGCAACAACCGTCTTTATGAATAAACCACCTCAGCATGCGGAGCCAGGATGTCATATCTAACTTACATCCCTGTTGATATCTGTATTGTGCAAGTGCTTCCTGACTCTTGTGGATCATCATTTCGGTATCATCTTGCTGGATCAGACCGAGAAACAAACCTGTACAGGCATAGAAGATGAGGAAAAAAAAGAGGAAAAAGGGGGTAAAAAGGTTTTCTTTTTGAAATCTAAGAGAGTAGATATAATCCTCACTCCCCAACAGAACACAAGAAGCAGAAGAAACGCTCCTTCCTCACACACTCAGATACTCCCAGCAACAACAAACAACAACAAAAAACCTACCCCAAATGATACCCTGTTTAGAAATCAATTGCACACTGCTACAGCAGCATTGCTTCTGTTTACCAGCACTAACTATAATCACCTTATTTTAGAGTAAAGTAATTTTGATTCCTAGAGTTTCATCTCACTCTTCTACTCAGGGTCAATACCTGGCTCTTTTTTTTTCCCCAGTACCTTCAACTCAGCTGGATAGCAGCTAAAATTTGCTTCCTAAACTTAAGAATCCATGAGTGGGAGAATTGTCTGATACCTTCTAGGTTAGATCAGAGGTGTCCCTAGTTCCATATCTGTTTCATTGCTATTAGTGGATTCCTAGGAAAGCACATGAAAATATTGCTGCCATTCTTTATCTCCTGCCTTTGAAAGGAACCATCCTGGATAGATTTTGCTTTCATGAAAATAAGAAGCCACAAGTAAGTAGTGGTAATGTAGTAAACATGATGAAGTTGGAATTACCTTCCAAACTAAACGATTCTATTATTCTATGACAGTGATAATATTAATATAACTGTCCTCCTCAACAACCTCTCTCCAACTAAGAATGCTGATACACATTTTATTTTCAGCACCTATCATATCACTAGTCAAGAAAAGTTATCTTCTACTGTGTACATTCTGGTTTTTAGGTTCCTATCTGACCCTTCAATATAGGTTAGTCAGAGACAATGGCTTAAAATCAACTATTCTGAAATTTCTTTTATACCAAACTCTACACCATTCATAATACTAATTGATACTATGGAAATATGCACTGTGGATGAATTAGGATAATGTTATTAGACATTTTGTATATCTCCTGGGTTTTTAGGAAATATTTTAGATGCAAAGAGATTTAATTTAAATACATAGTGTTTCTATTTATACCTAATGGCATATGATAAAACTGCTAGAAAATAACAACCTAAATCCCAGTCCCAGGTGCTCTGATTTCAGGGTTCCAGATCCTGAAGTAAGGAAAATTAAACTGTTCTCTCTTACCAAAAGACTGAGGGACTTGGAGAATCCAGTAAGAGAGTGGCTCATGACAACTTTAAGCTCTCCAGCACCGTTCCTGATCAGAATGCTAAGAGTAACATTATATTCATTATATTCAACAAAAACACCACATAAACCACTTATTCCAATAGGTTCTCTATTTTTTTGGTCCTTGTCACTGTTTAGGGTCAGGGCAGCCCCTTAGACCTATAGCAGACATTTTCTTTTAACCCCCCCTCCCTCCTCTAGAGAGTTATAAATTCCCAAGCTCTAACTTTAATTAAAATTATCACAGTTGCTGTAGCACTAAAAGACATCATAAGGCTTTATGTCACTAGAAACCATCAGCTCTAGTAGGGCTCTTCCTGTCTTTAGTAATGATACAAAACTGAATTGAACAAAACTGAACAATTTCACTTCTTTAGGCTTATTTCCCAGGGGCTTCAGTCCAACACTCCCAGCATAAGCTCTCCATCTAAGTCAGTGGGTGGGAAGTACAAAAGCAAGTAATAAACTGAGCTCTTGGAGCTTTAATTTCCCAAACCCAGCTCTAACCTAATCTACAGTGTAACTAGAGAACAAGTAGGGAATATAAAGCCTCTGCAGAAACTGTCCTTCTTTCTGCCTCTACGGCCACTGGAGAATCCAAAAGCAAACTGTATCACTGAGGTTTCACTTTTCCATATTATGGAATCATAGAATTGCTTAGGTTGGAAAAAAAATTAAGATAGAGTCCAGTCATTAACGCATCACTGCCAAGTGCACTACTAAATCATGTCCCTCAGCATCTCGTCTCCATGGCTTTTAAATCCCTATCCAGATAAAATGCAAGAAACCTTTCCCGATACTAAAGGGTAACAAAGAATCATATTTTTCTGGCCTCCACTTAGGTTCTTACTTTGTAGGCCTTGGAGAATGCAGTCACAGGGTGGATTCTTGGTCATTTTGTTTTGAAAGCGAAACTCTAACCACAAACTTCACTACATAATCTTGTATAGGCAACATGAGCCTAGGTTCAAATGTAATAATTAGGCCAGCACTGACCAGCATGAAGAGCAATATAATTCCTCATTCAATGGGCTTAGAAGAACGTAACAATATGCCAGCTCCAAATCTGAAAATCTAACTCAAATATAAATCATAAAATTATTGTTCATCAGAGTGATATTCCTGTATTAAACAACAGCAAATCTGTCTGTTCTTTATTGATTTTTTTTTTTTTTTTCTGTGGGTGTAAGAAATTCAGTAATAAATGGGACCCTGCAGTTTTAGGTTGCCAAACCCTAATACACTTAAAATTAAGTCAGGTGATATTAACCTACAGTAGGTTAATTAGAAAGTGAATAGCAATATAGAAAGCAACATAAGATATTAACCATTTTTGGTACAGCCCATTTCCTCACTTTAAGGTCCCAAAGGCATTTGGTAAGAAGAAAAAGAGTGCTCATGAGCATGGACGATAATGTTTTAGGCTACCATGTTATAGTGGGAATATAAGGCTTTGATGATAATCAGCAGTAGGTTTTTATTTCTGCCTCTGAGTTTTTTTCTGCATGCCATATAAACTGACTGTACAATTTTGAGTCCAAAATCAATAAAATGAAATGTACAATAAAGTTTTGTCCTAAAACAGTCTCAGCAATCTGGAATTTTAGGCCACTTTGTTTTAGTAGAAAAAAAAGTATTTTGTCCCTCAATATATATCAACTCATTTCCTAACACTGAAGCCTTTGGAGAAGGCCACAATAAACCTTTGATCTTTAATTTTCCTTAATTTAATCTTAATGTTGATCAAATTTCAGAGGCATCACTACCCTCTGTGTTAATCCTCTACCTACCTTGGGGAATCTGGAAGCATATAGGAACAAAGTGGATTACAGAACCTTTATATTTCCTAGCCCTAACCATTCTGTACCGTAGTCCAGACCTGCTTACCTATACTAAAACTTTCTACTAAACCCATTCTAGGACTTAGCCAAAGACTGAAGATTTTTCAGAATCCATAAACAGCATGGGATCCTCAATCTTTAAATTCTAAAACCCTTGCCATAAAAAATGTAGAACCAACAAACCTCATCAATATAGTGAAAAATAGGATTTGACTTTCATCTTATCCCTTCATAATTCTTATGGTCATGCAGCATCCAACAGTATAAATCAATTCTTCTGTATTTAGCTGCTCTAATCTTGCCTTCATTGTAACCCTAACCAATACCATATCAATACAGTAAACAGTAGTATCTAGGAAGTAAAGAGGAGAAACAACATAGATGTCAACAGAGACAAGACAATTTGCTAACTGAAGGGCCCACAAGCACCCAGCAACAAAGTGAGCTCCTTAACTGCTGCAAACCTAAGCCCTGGCCTTTATTTCAACCAGTGAATATTCCACCCATATATTGAAAGATGTGACAAGGCTTAGGTCCCACAAATGTTTTCCTAATTTCAGAGCCTTGCATCATCTATCCATGATCAGTGTATGAAATCAAAGCTAAAGCTACAACTGTCTAGGCAACCCCTACAGCAAAATGCAATTTACAGCAGTGGTTCCCAATGATAACTTCTTATCTATATGTTAGCTAAGGAGAATCTAACAGAAAATGTGTCCTTCATATCTTCTTTCTTCAGATCTTAACCCTAACCAGAGTCATAACGCAGACTTGAATTACACCCAGGTAGCTGATAGCTACAACAAAGCTGGATATATGATATAAATCTTTGATAACAGCAGCTTTCTTCCTATCTCTGTACACTGAGGTGAATCCTGCATTAACCTCAGATATTCAAGGCTCTTTTCACAAGATCTGCCCCCAGTACACTACCTCCATACACACAGCACATCTGGCTCTTGACTTACAATTTCCAAGGCTTTTTAACTGGAGTTCACCATTTCATAACCAAAAAAAACAAAACAAAACAAAACAAAAAAAAGAGATAATTGTGCTACTCTGTTCAAAAAAAAAAAAAAAGATGCTGAAGTACATCTTTGTTAAAAAAAATATATATGTGCTAGCATCTCAAAAACTTCTGTGACTGAGGATAAAGAACCCAAGATCAGAAATTCTTTTAGAGAGCTACATAAAGATATGCATTACCTCAGCTGCAGCTACTGGCTGAATTGCAGTCCTGGCTTGTCTGTCACTACATTCATTGGAAATAAAGCCCAACAAGAAAAGCTTGGAATTTCCAGATAGGTCTTGCCTGAATCTCAGCACTGAAAGGCCCAGCAGATAAGCTTAGTACACACTTTCTTTTTTCAAAGATTTTCCCAGGGGAAAAAATAATTCAGCCAGCAACTGTAATCTATTCTGCACAGTAGAATCAATAATCGTCAGGAAGCAAAATAATAAATAACACTGTTCTGCTGGGTGGTAGGAAATGGAAATAAGATTTCTGGTGCAAATGAGGAATGACGGAAGCAAGGGAGGAAAAAAAAGCATGCTGTGTAACTCCATTTGCAAGAAAATGGGGTTTGCCTGCAATCTTACTGTGAAAGAACAAAAACATGAGCAAAATAACTTAGCAACATGTTCTGAAGAGAATGTATTTTCTTCAGTGCAGAAACACAACTTTTCAGTCAAGCAGGTTTTATCCCAGTATTAGAACTGGGATATTAGACAGGCTGCAATGTTATTGATTTCACTGTTATAAATTGTCTCGTTATCAGTCAAATGGTAAAATTCAGAGCTGTACAAACAGTATTGGAGCCCCGTGGGAAGGAGTTATCTGACCTTAGAAAGTGGGCTAGCCTGTCAATTTGACCCAGGATGGACATTTTTCCCACATGAGCTCAATTCCTTCAGTAGTGCAAAGTGAAAAGGCCCAGCACCCAGCCTGGCTGGTACAGGGCTGGGGCAAGGAGAGATCCACGCTGTGAGCTTTTCACTTCATGTCTCTTTACCTTTTAGTATTTGTAGCATTGGATGGTGTATAAAATAACAGGAGAGAATTTATTATCATAAATCAATACTGGTAGTATCATAATAATGCCAATTACATCTACTACCCTTGACAAATGCATGGAGGTTTATTTATGTCTTAAAAATGTGGAAAACTAAAGGAAGCTACTAAGTGAAATAAAAAAGACCATAGAATCATAGACCCACAGATCATTCTCTCCTAGAATGGTTTGGATTGTAAGGGACTTAAAGATCATCTAGTTCCAACCCCCCTGCCTTGGGCAGGGGCACCTCCCACTAGACCAGATTGCGCAAAGCCCTGAACACATTCAGTGATGGAGCATCCACAGCTTCCCTGTTCCAGTGTCTTACCACCCTCAGAGTGAAAAACCTCTTCCTAATTTTTAATCTAAATTAAAATTATTTAAGATTCTAATTTTAAATTCAGTAGTCTTACAGTCTTCACAATTATGATTAATAATTTCTTACGTCTTAGAATGTTAGCATTATACATTGTTGTACTCAATACTTTGAGAGTCTGTAACCTATTGAGGGAGCACAGTTTAACAAATTTATCCTTTTTTTTTTTTTTTTTTTTTTTAATAAAGGCTGCCATCAGAAGCAATGATTGCCAAGCCTAAACCTAGTTACGTAGTTTGTACTGGTACGGACTTACATGACTGCCCTAGACTTGCTGGATCAGAACAAAATGGTCAGACCATGACAGGATAAGGCTCCAAAACTAGATAAAATATATCAGACTTCAAGCAACCTAAGTGTGAGTGAGTGACATTTGAATACTGGCTTTATGCCATTATAGTTCAGCATTATACTGTTCATAACATATTCTATATTTTTCCACAAATTAATATCTGATACACTATATCAGGACTCATATGACCAGTTAGGGTAAGTTTATTCGCAGAACAGCTATGGCCACTCAAACAAAATTATGAATATTGAAAAGGTCAAAATAACAGTTCACATTATTACAGTCGCTACTCTGTTTATTTGGGACAATTACTTCCCACCCACCACCACCCCTGGCCCTGCACACAACATTATTCCATTCTGATAAAGTTTATGAGTAGGATGAAATTTTTCACAAAATTAATACATTGACATTACAAGATTCACACTTCCTATTTAATGACTCTTCTTTCTACATGTAACAAGATCTTTCTCGTCTGTCAGCATATAAAATGATCTCATGGCTTATTAGAAATATAGCTGCAGACTTTCCCCATCAGGGACCAGAGTAGTGGGAATTCGTGCTTTTTAAATTAATAGTACTCCCAACTAATTTTTTTAAGACTTCCTGAACCCCTCTTGCTAGGAACAGTGAACAGCAAAAGGAGCCTATGTCAATAAGTCTGGAAAGATGTTTCAAGCTAAAAAACGCTAACAGACTTTGTTCTTCTTACATATGACAAAATTAAACACTGAACTTGAGAAACTTAGTCAAAGTTATCTGTATTGATGGCTGATCCATAATTATTTCTTTTTTTCCTAAATTATATTTTTTGTTATGTGTTTACTACAGAAAAGCCAGATACTTATATTCATTGGTTAGATTTCTCTTAAGTGACCTAGCATCCAATGGAAGATGGTAGGTTTGCATCCCTAATAATGTAACTACATCTTCCAATCATTTTATTAAGGTTTTGAGGGACTGAATAGATTTATGAAATTGTGAAACAGTCCATTAAAACTGGTAAGAATTATAGGATGAGGAATGGGAGGGGAAGGAAGGGGTGGGGAGAGGTTTTTGCTGCGAGACTAACATATATCTCATATAAACTTAACCTGCAAATTAATTATTTTCCTGCAATAACTGAGAAGAACATAAATAGCTTGCACCAATGAGGATTATTCCAGCTTGTGGCTGTCAACACTAGCAGAGGTGGCTTTTGAAACAAAAGTGGCAGAATGGTGACAGAATGGCTCCTTTGAAACCTGAGACATCCATCAAAGTATGGGACACTGTGGGAAATATCCTCTCACAACTTCTGTTATGGTTTCATGTTTATCCCTACCTAGAGAAAAATCTCAGTGTCTCTTGCAGCTGGAAACTGCTCACAAGGGTGGCTTTTAATCAGGAAAAATAAACCTCTAGTTGATGTTGACATGTGCTTCATCTCTGGATGACTTTCTGGAAAGGAAAAGGACACTCTACTTCAGATCTTCTGGACTGGTTGCCACAATTTAGTTCATTTAGCTGTTCTGAAGGGCAACGACTTATTATCATTGAATTCTCTGTTTGATCTCTGGCACAACTGCAAGAAGCAGAGATGACTATTCCCTGCATGAATGTACTGGAGTAGTAGGTGGGAAAATAACATGGTAGTGAGAGGATTGGAAAGATGAGGTGTGAATTGTGGTATGAATAGAATAACTGCAGCAATATCACAGGCCACACTGATCACCATTAACACAAAGTATTGATCTGTTTTCCATGTAAAATATTTGCATTTTGATTTCCAGCCAGGAAGTGGAGCTCATGGAGATGATAACAGATCTCAAATCTAATTTAATCAAATGAAGTGTATTCATTTTGAATCTAGGAACTGAACAGAAAACTATGACAATTTATTACTTGCTCAGAATTAATTAAACTTCAGGGAAGGAGAAAAGACCAGAAAATTGCATGTTATTGACATAATTAAAATGCAAATTTGGTTCTTCTATTTCATTTTTTATTTTGCTAGAAAGAAAAAAAGCTTGGGAAGAAGGGAGATTTTTGACTGAGCAGTTAAACTAATTAAAAGTAATAAATTCAACTATCTTGAGATGAAGGTATAGATCATTTGTTAAGGGTGCTACACAGTGTCATTTACTGACATTAGAGGAGAACTGGATGCACCAATTGATAAGTGAAAGCTAACAGAAAACATCAGACAGCACGTAGACAGATTTCTTAGCAGCCTCCTTTAATTTAAACAGTTCAATACTGGAGTAAAACCACTGTCTCATTTATACTTCTGGGAATGGAGATAGAGACAGGTTCAGAAAGTACCTGCGAGTGTTTGAATGAAAATGGTGTACGGGCAACATACAAGAGAGTACAGTGTTAGTTTAGGTCATTAAAAAATAATAAATATATATATACCACCAGCTCATAGACAAAGAAATATTTGGAATGCCGATTGTTTCATCTTAGTGGTCAGTTTAACCACAACTGGTTTAACCACAAGCAAGGTGGGTTCATTCAAAGGTACCAGACTTTTTAGCCTTAGGACAGCTGGGGATTTAATTAAATGAACTTAGAAAAATCCCCATGGAAGATATTTTATGAACACTGCCACTAAAAAGAACCTTGCTGATGGCCTGCTGTCTCTAGACTACAAAGTGCTGGACACCATGTTAAGAACTTCAAGATTTAGGTACAATATACATGAAAGATTAAAATTTGAGCTATGGAAACATCTCTGAAACAATTTATTACATCTTAATGAGATCTAAGAAATTGTTTCAGAGAGAGAAATGAGATAAATAAACAGAAACCATGTAAAAAGGAGGGAAAATGACAAAATTCAGAAAAAAAAAAAGCTGAATGTTTATGGCACAAATTCTCTGAAACTGTATCACAGACAACAGGATTTGCATCTTGCTTTATCAATGGATGGGTAAAATAGTGGGATGAGGAGCTTTGCAGTGTACAATATTTTGAGAACAAAGGCATTTCCCACCTCTCACTGTATTATTTTCTATAATAAAACCCTATATTATTCAAAAAATATAGGATTTTTTTATATTTTGCCATTATTTTCTCTGAAAATAAGCTACTAAATGCCTTTTGTAAATAACAGGCTCAAATATTCCAATTTAAACTGAAGATTGCATAGGCCATTCCAAATGTCCTGTGCTCAAATGCTCTCTTACATGGTAACTGAGGCCTTTTCAGCTGGATTCCTCATGGAAAGAAAATTAACATTGGGTGATGTAGCCCAGCTGACTGCTGCTATTAAACTCAGGAAGTCATAAAAAAATCCCAACCAATAGAAAACCTTTCTTTACAAGAAATGACCCTGGCTGAAGAAAGGCAAATAGAAAATAAGAGAGCAAGCATATATTACCATGCACAGCTACAGCCAGGTGAATAATACCAACCAGAAGCTCAGCACTTCAGTGAGATTAAAACTTGTCACTCCTAAGAAACAGAAAAGAGAAGATTTTGGTGGGGTTGAACTTGACTGGCTGCCAGACACCTGCCCAGCTGCTCTTTTACTGCCCCTCCTCAACGGGACAGGAGAGAAAATGTCATGAAAAAAACCTCATGAGTCAGGATGAGAACAGGGAGACTACTTACCAGTTACCATCACAGGCAAAATAGGCTCGACTTGGGGAAAATCAGTGTAATTTATTGCCAAGCATTAACAGTGTAGGAGAGTGAGAAATAAAAACAAAACTAAAATCATGTTACCCATGTCCCTCCCTTCCTCCCAGGCTCAGATTTACCCCTGAATTTTCCACCTCCTGCATGGAGGAGCGCAGGAGATTGGGAGTGAGAGTTGTGGTGAGTCTGTGACACTTCATCTCTACTGCTTCTTCCTCCACACACTAGCATGCCTGCATCATCATTAGGTTTTTTCCAAGCAATTCAGTCCTTCAAGAACAGACTGCTCCAGTGTGGATCCCCTGCAGGCCAAAGGTCCTGCCAGAAAACCTGCTCCTGTGTGGAATCCTCTCCATGGGCCACCGTTTCTGATAGGAGCTTGTTACTGCATGGGCTCTCCACAGGTTGCAGCTTCCTTCAGGGCACATCCACCTGCTCTGGCATACGGTTGTCCACAAGCTGCAGTGTAGATCTCTGCTACACCATGGTCATCCATGCATTGCAAGGGACACCTACTTCGTCATGGTCTTCACCACAGGCTGCAGGGGTATCTCTGTTCCAGCACATGGAGCACCTCCTTCCCCTCCTTCATCGACCTTGAATTTTTTTTGGAGTTTGCAGAGTTGCTTCTCTCACATTTTGTCCCTCTTCTCTCATAGCTGCTGTGAGATCCTTTTTATTCTTTCTTAATTGTGCTATCACAGGTGTGCCACCAGTGTCACTGATGGGCTTTCCAGCCACTCCTCCCCAAGCCTGTAGCATTGCCTGGGGTTGTTGTGACCAAAATGCATGACCCAGCACTTGGCCTTGTTAAAACTCATCCCATTGACCTCAGCCCATCGCTCCAGCCTGTCCAAACCCCTCTGCCAGGCTCTCAGTTGTCTGTATAACCAGCCTAACACAACTGTGTCATGCCACAGTTATTACCGTGGAGGTGAATGATGACACATGGTGTGGAGTATGGATGAACAGTTCCAACTAAAAGCTGGCCACGCACTAGACTCCTACCACAAGTGACTGGGTATAAAAATTACTGACCACATTCCTCTAAGGGCTCAGACCCTCCATTTTAATGCACTGCTTGTCTTAGGAAGAATTTAATGAAAATTATTTTTGACCGTTGTACAGAGATCTGAAACCTTGACCTGCCCTCAGAATGAGTTAAATATAAGCCAACCTCTGCCATGCCTTTGTCCTCCCGAAAAAAAATATTAGTCTTAATATAGTGTGTTTTGTCTGGAGAGAGTGAATGAATACAGCTGGAAGTACATTTTTATACAGAGAGACAACACAACATTAGTTCTAATAGCTTCAAACTATATCAGCTTAATCCAAAAATATCAGAAGTTTGGGTTTGTTGAACTCAGTAAATTCATTGTAAAGGAAATGAAGGAGATAAACCATATTTTCTCTGAAGTGCCTGTTTACATCAGCCTGAAAAATGTTGCTTTTCTAAAGAGCATGGATCATAAAGTGTTCATCACTATGCCCAGTGCTTAGAATTCAGAGCATAGCCTTCCAAATTAGTTTTCATTTTGGGAGAACTGATGGGGTTCATTTTTATTTAACATAGATAATGGTCTAGATGGTAAGGGAATTTTTATTTGGTGGTTTGTTATTTTTATTCAAAACCAAATCATATTTCACGGGAAATATCCAGGAAATATCTTCTAAAGTAATACTTCAACATTTCCCTCTAGAACATTAATTAAAAATGATAAAATTTAACATGCTCTTAAAAAAAAAAGAAATGGACATGTCAATACAAATCTTCACAGACTATGTTCTACCAAATGATGTGAATTTATGTGATATTTGTGATGTTATCATATAAAGAAGCACACATAACAGCAAAAGAGAATAAAATAATATCTTACTGCTTATTTTAAAAAATATTTCAAAACAACTTTTTCCCTTCTTTTTGATTTATTTCTAAGAAAGTTTATTATTGATTTTTAATTTCTGATCACGCAGATGGAAGGTATTTTCTGTTTTGTTTTGTTTTGTTTTTTCCCGTGACTATAGTTTTTTTCATAGAGGTAGTTTAGACAAACAAAAATATGCAAAGCATTATTACTATAACATCAAAGAAAAAGTAGATGAAATTTCTGTACAGGAATGGAGCTCAGATTAATGTGTGAAGAGATGTGTAGTCATGGCCCTTCCCTCAGACACTGCAGAAATAAAAGCAGAAGTGAGCAGCTCTTAATGGGATTTTATACAACAGTGCTCTTTAAAAGCCTGTCAGGGATAACAGAGTACTTTAGCTTTGGATGATGACAATCCCACAAAAGCTTGTGTAGTTTCATGTGCATTCATATATAAACCACCCAAGATTTAGGGACATTTTGGGGGATGGAAGAAGCTATGATATCACAGAATGGTAGGGGTTGGAAAGCACTTCTGGAGATCACCTAGCCTTGCTTTAGCAGGATCACCCAGAGCAGGGGGCCCAGGATCACATTGTCCAGGTGGGTTTGGAATCTCTCCAGAGAAGGAGACTCCACAACCTCTCTGGGCAGCCTGGGCCAGGCTCTGGCACCCTCATAGCACAGAATTTTTTCTTCCTGTTCAGATGGAACCTTCTGGATTCCACTTTGTGCCTGTGGCCCCTTGTCCTGTCACTGGGCACCACTGAAAATAGTCTGACCCCATCGTCTTGACCCATTCCCTTCAGATATTGATCAGCATTGATAAGATCCCCTCTCAGCCTTCTCTTCTCCAGGCTGAACATCCCCAGGTCCCTCAGTCTTTCCTCATAAGAGAGATGATCAACTCCCTTAACCATCCTTGCAGACTCTGTTGGTAGCCTCCTTCTAAGGTGTCTGTAGACTTACTGCTCTACTGTCCAACAGGGATGTAACAGGTGCAGTTTAGTCTAGCATCTTGCAATCAGAATTTTTCTGATTTCCAAGTTTTTCTGTTTAAAAAATTCAAGGAGTTAAAGTATTATTTATTTAGAGAAAACCATAAAATTATACTTTTAAAAAGTATAATTCTGCCAGGGAAAGCTTTTGTGGATTCATCACCTTAGGGCTGTTTCCTCAAGCTTACAGCCTCTTTGATAAGAAAGACTCCCAGTCCAGGATGTATTTCTTATGTTATACTATCAACACAAGTTGTTCTTAGCATATAAAAAAATTAAGTCAAATGCAGACAGCGGTAAATCAGAAGGTATTGTCAGGATCTAGAGGGCACTTGTAGACTATACTGGCCCTGACCAACCCCCTCAGGCCTCCACCTCTGCATGTCTGGCCCAGGACCCTATGTCAGCACCTGATGGGTGCTGCTGAGCCAGGTCTGACCTGTGGGATCATGTCCCAGCCTGGCCTCAGCCCATCCATCCTTGTCCCATCTGCCCTGACCAGTGATCACAGCTGGGACTGTCCAGATCACCCTACTAGCCCAGAGGGCCATGCAATTTCACATGGCTCCTAGTCCTGTCCTTTTGGGAGCCACCAGGCTTCACCATACCCTGACAGGGAGGCAGGTTGAGCAGTGTTCTCAGTACACGGCAAAAAGTGGCGCCCAAACTATATACTCCAAAGTACATCTCCATCAAACTTCATCACCCAGATTAACATCCACCTAAGAAGAAATAAAGTCTTTCTTAGGGACAGTTGCAACAGGACAAGGTGGGGTGGGGGGGAGTCAGGGTGGTTTTAAACTAATAGAGGGAGATTTAGACTGGAGCAAATGAAGAAATTTTTGATGCTGAGGGTGGTGAGACCCTGGCTCAGCTTTCCTAGAGAGGTGGTAGATGCCCCATCCCTGGAACCATTCCAGGTGAGGTTGGATGGGGCTCTGAGCAACCTGCTTTAGTTGCAGATGTCTCTGCTCACCCTGAAAGGTCCCTTCCAACCCAAACCATTCTATGATTCAAAACATACAAACAAACAAATCAAGTTAAATGAGGCAAAAAGGTTAAAATTTAATTTTTGCTACTTTAGTACCTGTTTTTCAATCAAATCATCAAAACTGAAAATGACAGAAAATCACTAATTATCTGAAGAACAAATAACAAAGGAATACCTGTTTGGTAGGAATTCTGAAAGCAAGAAAACTTTTCCCCCTACCTTTTCCCAATAAAAGCCCAAATGCTAACAAAACCTGTTAAATGGCCTTTATTTTCATATATTCTTTTATTTTGCATCTATTAAAATACAGTCATGTCCTGTAAACAATATTAGAGCCTTAGCAGGATAATCCAAAGGTGTGAAAGGAGGTCGGCATGGAACAACCCCAGGCAGCTCTACAGGATTGAGGAAGAGTGGCTGGAAAGCTGCCTGGCAGAAAAGGACCTGAGGGTGTTGGTCAACACCCAGCTGAATATGAGCCAGAAGTATGCCCAGGTGGCCAAGAAGGCCAAAGGCATCCTGTCCTGTATCAGAAATAATATGGCCAGCAGGAGATTCTGTCGTGTCCCTGTACTAAACACCGATGAGACCACACCTCAAGTACTGTGTTCAGTTCTGGGCTCCCAACCACAAGAAAGACACTGAGTTGCTGGAATAAGTTCAGAGAAGGACAGCCAAGCTGGTTAGGGGTCTGGAGTACAAAGCCTGTGAGGAGAGGCTGAGGGAATTAGGATTGTTTAGTCTAGAGAAGAGGCTGAGGGGAGACCTTTTTGCTCTTTACAACTCCCTTTAAAGGAAGTTGTAGTGAGGTACGTCTGGGCTTCTCTTTTAGGTAAATAATGACAGGACTAGGGGAAATGGCCTGAAGCTGCACCAGGGGAGGTTTAGATCAGATATTAGGAAGAATTTCTTTACTGAAAGTGTAGTCAGGCACTGGACCAGGCTGCACAGGGAGGTGGTGGAGTCACTATCCCTGGAGGTATTAAAAAATCATGTAGATGAGGCACTTAAGGACATGCTCTAGAGGGTTGGTGAGGTGTGGTTTGTTTTTTTGGGGGGGTTGACTGTTGGCTGCAGTGGTCTTAGAGGTCTTTTCTAAACATGACAATTCTGTGATTCTGTGAAACTTTTAAGATGGACACCTGTGGACTATGTCCTTCATTAAAGTTATGTCAAACCTTGTTCTGGCAACTGATTTTCATTAAAAAAGCACAACTAAAGAAACTGTTTTTGAAAGGTTTAGTAATTAAATTAATCACTTTATACCATGGGCCTAATTCTGCACAGAAAGGAGAAGCGTGTCTGCCCTCTGCACAGCAAACAGCTCTTTGTTCTCTGAACACCCTTGTTTCTTCGTGGGATAACCTCCCTCTGCAGAAGTTTGGAATCTGTTTTTTTTTTCACCCCAGATATTCTGGAACTGGATGAACTTAATTTTTCAGCAGTGTCAATGGGAACATTATATTACAGCAGTACATCCCATTGATGACTCTGATGTTGTGTTTTGTGAGTTTAACCCAATTATTTTTGAATTCACACTCAGAAAAGTAGGAAATTCAGGCAAAAATAATTCTTAGCTCTTCAAGATTCTTGACATTTTGTTTTATCCCACGCTGGCTGTAATGCATTTTTATTTTAAGTAAGAGTGTTTGACCAGATTTGATCAGAGGTTGATTTATCTGTAAACTGTACAAGATATTTTCTAGGAGGTTAGTTAATTTTGATTATCATCATGTCACCTCTTACCCCAGGATCAGTAAATCTGGGTGTGAATAAACATTGCCCCTCTTTGTTCCTCTCCCAATCCAGAGCACTAGTAGCAGCCATGTAGTGAGTGACATGGTCAGAATTCTGTCACATTTTGCTTAAAGAACAGTTTGATTTTTATTTATTTTTTCTCACCTGTCTTCAAGCCTATTAAATGTAATATATTTTTGTCAAAGAGAGCGAAAGTACATTAAACTGAAAAAAGAATCCATGGAAAGGAGGATTTAGAAAATCATTACAATTCATAACAGAATATTATGATACCACCATTGTAGAAGTAACACATACAGACTAACTGAATAGCAAATGTGTAGAACTGCTGCTGCTTTATGTGTACTCCTCTAGGATCCCAGAGACTTGAGTTTCTGCCATGGAAGGAAGAGGCAAAAGTGGGCTTCAAATCAAACAGGTAGAACCTTCCTACTTTTTTTTTTTTTTGTAGTAAACACTGTAAAGAATATATAATACTATCTTCTAAAGATTTTTCCTGTGTCCTAGACTTAGATCAAGGCCAGGCCATTCTGACCTACCAACCCAGCCATGCCATTGAATGCCTAACCATCTAAGTGGCCTACATGTTTAAATATATAAAAAAAAAAAGAGAACAAGCAAACAAAACAGAACAAATCTCATATTAAAAAAAAAAAAAATCCCCAAAACAAAACAAAGAGGGAGATGAAAAAGATGTGAAAAATTTTAAAGCATTGATTGTCTTAAACCATAGGGAGAGCAATCTAGAGCAAACTGATTTCACTCTCATAGGATATAAACACATTTAATCTATATTGGTGGTAGGAGTAGTCAACAGTTATTTAAATAGAGCTCCTGTGTGTGTTTGAAGATATCACGACATTAATCCATATTTTCCTTTTTTTTTTTGTTTGAGAAACAACCAGAAAAACTGCAACAGACATTTGGACATCTTTCTGCCTCTTGGAGCACAGGCATCTTATAATTTGTGATCTTTGGGTTTCTCCACAGATAGGGTTTGAGACAGGTACCCACTGCACAGGGGTGATGAGCATAGGCAGGATGAGGACTCAAGAGACAGTTACGTAATACATTGCCAGAAACACCTGAGCTGTGTATTTAGCTGTTTATCCTCTAACTAAAATGAGGAACAAAGTTTTCTGAGCTCCCAGTCATTAACATTAGCTAACAAGTGGATCCAGTCAAGAGGGTAATTATCAAAGGTCAGACCAACATGGTTGGTAAGTATCTACCACAGACCACCTAACATAAAAGAGGAGACAAATGAAGCTCTGTGATCACATCTGGAATGCCGTGTCCTGTTTTGGGATCTCCATTTCATAAGACTTGGTCAGTGGTGATCCATAAGGATATTTAGTGGGTTGAAACCAAATTATATGCAAGGAGAGGCTGAGAGTTGGAATTGCTCAATCTGGAGAAGGGGAGACCTTACTGCCATCCACAGCTACTTAAAGGGTGTAGAGAAGATGGAGGTAAACTCTTTTCAGAGATACAAGACAACAGAAAAAGAGGCAATGGACACACACTGGAACATGAGAAAGTCTAAGTAGGTAAGGGGAAAATATTCATCACTGTGTGGGAGAATGGAAAAGACAGGCTAATCTCAAAAATAAAACACAAATGAAATGAACACAAAGATATTTAATCTGGCAATATGGGTTCAAATTTTATTAACATGCCCTAGCTTGGCATTTGACACTTTCTGTGATGCTTCAAGTTATTCCTTTGAGATAATTTTATTTCTAATTTAACTCAGATGCTCTCATAGTTCTGTACAGCACCTGCTTTATATCTCAGCTTCTCACTCTACAGGAAAAGAGAGGATAATCTTTTAAAGCCAAATTTTAAATGCCAAAAAAAATTATCATACAAATGAGAGCAGATGTTGCTTTCCAAAAGGTTCACCACACACACGCACACACACACAAAAGTCAATATGGCACACTGAAGAGAGTTTAATCTCTCATTATTATTATTATTCCATTTTGGAAATAATTTTAAATACACTGTTGGTTTTGAGATAGTCAGCCATTACCTTTGTAGACTAACTCTGTTTCAGTTTCTTTTTTTTCATTATGTTTACTCCTAAAGAGCCAATCCAATTTTGCCCTGGGAGTGTCCTAATCCAGTATCACTAAATGGCTTGTTCCAACCTACTGTGGCTAGTTTCCAGCTTAATTGTGAATGCCAATATTTGAGTTATGGGCTGTTAGGTACAGCTGGCTTTGTCTGCACTCTCATTGCCTGACCCAGATCTAATTCATATACGATACTCTAGTGAAGTCAATATATTTTCTGCATTTTTAATGGTGGAAGGACTCTTCAGTTAAGACTCATATAAATACAGCATCTGACTGAGAAGCCTCCTGCAGGTTATAATTACAATTGATTATATGATTAGGATAAAGTACTTCAAGAGCACTGCCTGAATAATTATTTGAAACCTGGGCCAGCATCTCTCTTGGATTTGAAGAGGGTCAGTGATCTTCCTCTGTTTATGATGATATTCCACAAATTAAGTGTCCTGGCTTGGGTCAGAACCAGAACTGGGAATATAGGAAGGAAGAAGGGCAGTAGGTATGCTACACTTAGTGTATTGTGGATTAATGGTGTTCAAGACATCAGAAATGCAAAGGAGTTGAAAGAAAAGGAAGAGGGAATTTCATCATGTGCTAGAGGAGCACAGAATGCTCATTAGTATCACAGAGGATCTCTCTGACAGTGGCTAGGACATGAAACATGATAACCCATGCTGGGATGGGATGATAAGCCACAAGACTGTTTTGTTTTGTTTTTTCCCCAGTCTTATCTATTACATAAAGGTCCCTGTCGTGAAACTTTGAATCCCAGACATTTATCGTTTTTATGAATGGATCTCAACAATTATAAATTATAGTTAGAGGTGTGTCATCTCTTTCTGAATACTATTAGGGAGGCATAAGTTACCCATACCTCATCCTGACTATCTTGACAACTTGTGTGAGGAAAAACACAACAAAGGCAGAGCTGCAAAACCAGCAGGCAACATCTTGCTTTCTGTCAATGGCAATCTTAGCAAAGTATCTAAGAAAAAAAAATCACAGATAATTGATTTTCCAGGATCATAGAATCACAAATCATTTTAGTAGGAAAAGACCTTTGAGATCAACAAGTCCAACCATTAACCCACCATTGCTAGGTCACCACTAAACCATGTCCTTCAGCACCATCTCCATGGCTTTTCAATGGCTAGGGATGGGGACACCACCACTGTCCTGGGCAGCCTGGACCAGGCCTTGACAACCCTTTTGGGGAAGACATTTTTCCTAATGCAGTTGTTCAGCCCAAAGAAAAAGAGGATTGGGGAGACCACCTCAATCTCTGCACCTCCTTGAAAGTAGGTTGGAGCCAGGTGGGGCTGGTCTCTTCTCCTAAGAAACAAGCAATAGTAAATGGTCCCACATTGTGAAGAGGAAGGTTTAGATTAGACATTAGGAAAAAATTAAAGAATTTTAACCTTAATTGAAGTATTCTTTCTTTACAAGCAAACAAAATGGAGAATGCATTATTTCTATTCTTTTAATGATGGATAATTGGATTTTCCAGCTCCCGCTGACATGCCATCCCTACAAACAAGACATATATCTATAGGATTTTCTATGAAAATAAGTAGATAAATACAAAACAGAAATTAACAAAAGCAAATCAGGAATAATTTCTGAACATGGAACTGGAGCAGGATTTTGTCTTTTAATCAGGATGAACAGAAAAGAAACAGAGGGGAAAGGTATCAGAGAAAGAGCAGAAAGCTAATTAAAATACACAACCTTCTGGTGTTTCCAAATCATATATTGACCTGGGGCAAACTTCCACTTCATCCACCAGGATGTTTTGTAAACATAGACTTACAGAGGGCTTGTTCCTCTAGAATCGCAAAGAAAGGATCATTTTTTTCCAGTTGAGTAATTTAAGCTGGTAGAATTGTGAATTACACTATCTACAAAGCTCATTTGTAATCTTCCTTCACCAAGGTACCTACAAATTGTCCTTTTTCCTGCAGAAAACAAGCAAGTTTTTAAACTTCTCACATACGTGAAGCTGGCTTTAGAACCCACAAAATCACATTTGCCTTTCACAGTCCTCCCTGCAGCAATAATGTAAAACACGTTTTCCAATTTAAAGACATTAATATCTCTGCCAGTTTAAACACTCCTACAAAAATCCAGATGTGTAACCATTCACTATGACATTTCTTAAAGATCACATGTCACTCAGTCCCTTCTACCATCAATCACTTCCAAAGTCAGCTGTTAGAAATCCTCAAACAGTAATGTATATCTTGTTTGGGAAGTGTATCCCAAGGAGGCTGTGTTCACTAGGGCTGTGGGTGTTATCAAGATTCCTCTTGCAAGTTCTGGCTGAGCTGTGTTTTTTCACTTACTCCAAGGAATCAGATTGAAATCTCATTGTTCACCATCCAGTGAATTAATCCAGGAAAATCAAACATACATTCATAGAAGTTATGGTTTTATTTGTGTGGAAACAGTTCTAAACAAAACTAAAAATACTATTGTGCATATTGGTCTCATCAGCTTGCTTTTCATCCAGATATAAGCCCAGAACTCTTTTTGATCACCAAAAGCAAATACTGAAAACATAGTACATCTCAGACCTACTGTAAATTATATGTTTTTTGATTGGCTCCAGCTTTGATGGAGATATTCTATAGCATATGCAAACCTGTTTGGCCACACATTTCTGGTCATAGACAAAGCCATCTGTGAATTCATTGCTTTGCCTTTGTTTTATACAATCAAACCCTAGTTCTCAGGGTGTGAATTAAAATAGCAACTCTAACTCAAGTCCTAAAGTATTTTTGTAAGCCAATTCAAAACACAATGGTAGCAGTTTTGGAAGAATTGTGAGCCATGTTTCTTTATCACTTTCTGTAAAAAGTGCTTCAACAGAATTTTTCACCCATGACACTTCCGATCAGAACTCCCTTGCCTGTGCTAGATAACTGAGTGAGACTGAGCAGCTTGGAAACAGACCTTTATATTTCTTAAAGGATTTGGAAATCCATCTTCTGAAACACTTGAATGTGTTACAATAAATGCAACCAAAAAACATGCTTATTATTTTTGTGTATAATTTGAAACCCTAGAATCTTGCATAAATGTGAAAGGAGATGTAAGTGATGATGTGTTTGTCCCATCCCTTTTCCCATACTTTTTCTCTGCCATGTGCAGGATATGGAGTCTGAGCCCTGAATCACATGTGCATCAAACAAGTATTAAACACAGTAAGCTTTTAGGGATCTTTTCCTTTGTTATACCAATTACTTGCCTTGAATAGTGATGAATATTTAAAATTCTTAGGGCTCTACACTGAATGAGCTGGGGAAATCAAATCTGTATTTTAAGAAATATTTATTAGTCTTGTTTAACAGAGGTTAAGATTATTTTTGTTCTAATTTGGATGAGCTAAAGAACATAATAATACTGAAAATATCTGCAGATAGCTAATGTTGGTAGTGCTCCAAACAGCACTCACTCATTTAGAGATTAAGGAGGTGACTGGATTCCACCCAGACTAATTAATGGTAATCTACAAAATCATTCAAAGGCTTTACTCTGCAGCAAGAAAATGCCTGCTCTAATTCTTTTCAAACTCAAACTCTGCAGCCAAAAAATTTAAAAACCCTGGGAAAGGTGGCATTGATAAAACCCAATCAAACAAAAAACCTGAACACAGTTTTCTTGCTTTACAATGTAAACTTTTTTAGGTGGAATGGGAAGAGTTGGTGATTAATAGCATAGTTGAATTAGAAAGTGTAATGGTTTGAAAAGCAAAACAACGAGGGACTCAAGTCAGAAATACAAAACAAGAGAAATGCAAGGGTACAAA
>JANHFX010011087.1:20389-46340 GCA_027560015.1 Chloroceryle amazona | reverse complement strand
AAGATATACATCTAGTTTTGGTAAATACAAATCTGAAAACTAAATGCAAAACCAGTGCAGATTTCAGATTTTCACATTGGTTTTGGTCCTAATTAAATGAAGTTATTATATTGCATACAAAATAAATGATCTTCAAGTAATTATCTTTTTATATTGTCAGTGTGGCATCCGAAAGCAGTTATTGTGCATACGAAGGGTATTATTGATAAACAGTAATTTAAAAGAATAATAATATATCCTTCCTATATAAAATTCTTTCTAAACAAATCTCCATCACATGACAGGATAAAATGAGTATTCTGTCAGAAGAAAAATATCAATGAAGTAGTTTGTCTACACTCACCCCACAGATTGTATTGGTTCCAGTCTAGAACGTCAACTACAGGGATATTTCTTTTGCAGTAAAAGATTAGCACTCAACCCAGTGATAACTGTGATTTATTTACTGTTTCAATGCCACTGTGGTCAAAGACTTGCCCTTCCCATTACTTAGTACATTCATAGAGTTTATTAAGATACATAAATTTATTCAACTGTCCATGATTAAGTAACTTAACACACAGGCACTACAACTGCTGTCCTAAAATTGAGTGTGTAAATCATTGTCTGTAAACATCAGGTGGTGACTGTGTAAATTCAGACTGCATTAGTGCCTTAAGACCATATTCACTGTATGAAAGGCATAAATGCTTCTAAAAATTATAGCATCTTACTCCATTTAGTTCAGTATAGAGTGCAAAGCCTGACTATGGGTTTGAAGCTGGGACTAAACGCTCTCTGAAAAACTGATTTTAGCTTCTGGGAGTTAGGCTACTGAGGGGCAAGAGTGAAACTAATTAGTAATAAACCAGAAATTATATAGTTAATGTTAACCTGTGCATATATATAGTACAAAGGATATTCTCCAATGGTAAAAGAGTCTGATAAAAAAATTATTATTTTTTTTTTTATATAGTTTCATTATTAGCATGGGACAATGGCTATAAATATGTGTATTCTGCCAATTACATCAGAAAAAAAAACCAAACAAACCAACCCAGCAGCAAAATACAGAAAAGCAGAAAACATTCAGGTTTCGGCATCTTAAATTAGATCCCAGTCTTATTTCACAAAAATTAAATGCCAAATGTGAAGTGGAAATTATTTCTAAAAAAAATCAAAATCCTTTTCCATCAGTTGGGTAGATACCTGCCTCCATTAGACTTGAGAAATTATGTCAGAATACAATACGCTTCTTCAAAAAGAATTAACAGTTCTAATTGTTCATTTAATGGGTGTTATTTAGCAGCAAGAAACATATCTTCGGAAAATCCAGTCTGCAAACATGGCTCTTCCTGATGTTCATTCAGTTTTGTCTGAAACTAGGAAAAGAAATAATCCATCCTTTTATTTATGCTTATTCTTAACTATTATTCTAATTGCAGGTATCACAAAGAACAATTTATTGTCTTTTATTCTAAGAGATAAATCTGACCAAGACAAAGAGTACTTTTAAAGTCCCTTTTGGAATCCACTAGATGCCCTATGATATTTTCTTGTGATTTCACCTATAACTCAGAGATCAAGAGATCAGCAGAGTGATGGCTTCACACGTCTAAAAAACTTTCTGCAACACAGATCACAGGGAAGCTGAAAAGCAAGTGGCTTGTTTCACAAAACCCCACATTTTGGAGCCCACATGTAGGCATTTGTCTCATGAGCAGCTCAGGTCACAGCACTGATATGCTGCTTTATTTCCTTTGGGTCTGCCTTTCGTGGGGACTGTCGAGGTAACCAACCTCCTGCATCTCTGCCCTCCTAGATCTTGGATCCAAAACTCCAGAAGTGTGTAGTCCTAATAGCAGACAGTTATTTTATAACTACCTATTATTTGTCCTATTGCTCATGTATTTTGGTAATTCAAGCATGCAGTTTTAGGTTTCTGTGAGCATAAATGAATGACCTTTGTTCAAAATATTTTATGAATATTTTCAGTCAATTGCTTTTTATTATTTCCATATCTGCAGACATTATGATCTGGTTCTCAGGTAATTGATTTTAATGACACCATGCATAAATGGGAAGTCTACTTTCTGAAAGGGGGAATCGGGCACTTATTTTTCAAGTTTCACTGCAGTAGCAGAAACAATGTTCTCACATTGCAGGGGTAAGGGCAGTCATGAGGTTATTAGGAACAATATATCTCACTGATTTCCTGTTCACTTGAGGGGTCACCCACTTCTTGTTTGGTGTAGTCGCAAATTGGAAACCAAAAAGTTGTGTCTGTCCTGTATTATTTCTCCTCCAAATGCATTTGAAGCCTTACTCCAGTTTAAAAAGCCAACCTGGTACATTGTGGTCATGAATCCCACCTTTGAGAACCACATAGCACACATTCCTGCCGCTGTCAGTAGACCAGATGACAGCATTCAGGGTTCCAAGGATGAAAGCAAGAGACTTGGAAAGGTAACTACAGATCACACCTGCATCAGCAATTATTTTTCTAAACCCTGTATATATACTGTACACATATGCATATGTGTTTATATCTGCCAAGATATATATGTATGTATGTACATACACATGCCTCTGTACAGGAAGGATGTTGAGGTGCTGGTTCATGTCCAAAGAAGGGCAACAAAGCTGGGGAAGGTTCTAGAACACAAGTCTTGTGAGGAATGGCTGAGGGACATTGGGTTGTTCAGCCTGGAAAAAAGGAGGATCAGGGGAGACCTTCTCAGTCTTGACAGCTCCCTGAAAGGTGGTTGGAAACAGCTGGGGGTTAGTCTCTTTTCCCAAGGAACAAGCAACAGGGCAAGAGGAAACATCTCAAGTTGCATGAGGGGAGGTTTATGTTGGACCTGAGAAACAATTTCTTCCCCAGAAGGGTTGCCAAGACCTGGCCCAGGCCATCCATGGCAGTGGTGGAGGGCCCATCCCTGGAGGGGTTTCAAAGCTGTGGAGATGTGGTGCTGAGGGACATGGTTTGGTGGGAACTGACAGTGATGGGATATCAGTTGGACTCGATGATCTTCAAGGTCTCTTCCAATAAAAATGATTCAGGGATTCTATGATTAAAAAAAAACAAAACAAAAAAACAAACAACAAAAAACCTGGTTATTTCTTCACACATTGCATGTATACATTTCAATCAGAATTGGTGCTGGGGGGGGAAGGATAGAACTCCAAGAAGAGTTTTTGAAGGAATAAATTTGAGTGTTTTCTATCATGTAAATAGAGATTGTTCCTTTTATGAAAAAGATTAATTTAAGTAGCTTCCTATGAGATTAGCAGACTGGATTGAAGATATAGAACAGCATTTGCAATCCAATGCATTCACTTAGGAAAAAAAACCCATCTGTATAGGATAATTTTAGCTCAAAGAAGATGTTGCTAGCCTGGCAGACCTCCCTTTGGAGAAAAGTGTATGAAACCTGGGACCAGTAGATCCATGGATCACCAAAATGCTCAGTGGAGTCAGGTTAGCTTGGGTGAGATGAAATTTATAAGTAATCTTTTTAAACATTTTGAATTAGGTCCTTCTGATTTGTTTGTTGGTTTGTTTTTTTTTTTCCCCTCTAGTTTTACTTACATCAGATTTTCACTGATCTTAAATCTGTTGCTAAGAGCCTATTAATTTTAGGGTCTGATCCTCTGACCATCTGGTAGCAGAAACAGTCTCCTCTCCATGTCTGGCAAGGGCTGCATCAGACAATCTTCTCTGCCTTTCAGCAGATACTGCAGGCAATTAGAACATATTTTTTACAGAGGCAATCAATTATTTATTCATTTTAATTGATGATCTGATTTCTTTCCCTCTGCAGCATGATGAACCTGATTCATACAGCTCCTCCACACAGGAGGGAGCAAAAGTCTGTCTTGAAAGGGCCCTAGGTAGGAAAGTAAGAAAAGTAATGAAAGTTTCCCTTTTCCAGGAAGGTAGAGAAAGTCTGTACAAGGCAACTGGTGACTGGGCAGCCCATGGAGAGTGCTGCAGACACCACCAGGCACAATCACAAAATCTGATTTCTTAATCGTTGAGAAGCTTGCAATTCTTACATTCAATCAGCAACCATTGTCTGGTTTAGGTACAGTCTATCTTCCCAAGTACTTCTTCCAAAACCCCGTTATTTAGAGGTTGCTTATGCCCTGAAGGTTGAAAATTTATTAGCCTTTTCATTGAGGTAGAAGAAATTTGTCTTTGTTTAGTCTTTATTATGACAACTCACGGATCACTATTGATTGATCCAATTGATTTCTAACTTCTGCAAAGCTCTTGGTCTCCATGATATCTCACGTTTTTAAAAGGAAGACTAAATTATAATGAGCCACGTGTCTTTAAATTTTTATCTAGCATCTCCCAGTAATTCAAGAGAAAGTACTTATTTCCCTTTCTGATATGTCCTTGAGAACAAGGTTAAGTAGATAACCCGCTGATTTTAAGCACTTTCAGCTGTTTCCTGGGGGAAATTAACACCTGCTGCTGACAGATTTTTCTACTTGGTCATCTTGTAGTGAAGCTATTCCATGTTGTTGTGTTCAAGGTGTCACTCTGGACTTGAGAAGCTGTGATGGTTACATGTCCACTAGTCCTGTTCTACCCTGATACTTAAGCACATAACTAATATGGCACAGAGTTCTGAATGGTCTTCTTTCTTTTCCACTTTTCTTTCTAGAAATACTGTGAATTTTAACCTTTGCGCAACTCTTTTTCTTTTTTTTTTTCCTATTATTCATTTATCAGGTATGAGCTGCTCAATTTACTTTAGTTCTTTTGCCAATACACTAGAAATTATACTGACACTATTTTTCTAAAGCAGTTAATGAACTTTTAATTTTTCCAAGAGAATGAACATCAGTTCTGTTCTATGCAACAAGCTTAATGCTAACTAAAATTTAAAATACTCCATCTATATTTACCTGCATGAAACTTTCCAGTGCTCCATAAGGCTTCATTTTGTTAATTTATGTTGAAATTACATTAAGAAAATACATCCTGTCAGCAAAAATTAAGCTGTGAAAGAGAATAATTTATTCCTTGTTTTGAAAGAACTCAGACATTTTCTTTTCTCCTGTGATCAATCTGCTAAGATTTTTAGTGTTGGGATTTCAATAATATGGAAACAATTTCCTATGATAAGATTCCTAAGGAAAAAAAAAATAAAAAACAGATCTGAAAATAAAGGGTTTTCACTACTGGTGTTAGTTATTTTGGGGAGTTTTTTTGGTGCTTTAGTTTACTTTTGTTTGTTTTTTCTGTTTTTTAAATAGAAAAATAAATATGAACAGAGTAAAAACAGGTATAGGCACTAAAATTTGAATCTTGACAAAGGAATACTCTCAAAAAACACTTTGCACTTCTAGTTCTGCTTCTTCTATACTTGTTAAATAGCACTTTAGTCAAGAAATGTCCTGTTAGGTACTTCTTTATATGAAAAGTGGTGCTTCAGAAATGAAATAACTCAAAGATGTCCACTGTGCAGACTGTGATGTTCTGTCTCTGCAGTTTACAGAATATTCTTGGGTTTTGAAGTGTTGAAAATTTCTGTTTTCTATATGCTTCTCAAATCAACTTCATATGTTTATTGATATGTGCTTAGTTCTGCAGGGATGCATAGAAATTGAAGCATATGAATAATGAATAATAAATAAGTAGGATCAGATTCAGTCACTTCAGTGATCTGTACAGAACCATATCAGTATTCACTTTCCACATTTCATCTCTATTAGTTGTTATTTGATGAATATGAGTGGAAACCTCCATTATGTTAGTTTATAAAGATTACTAGAAGTTCTTTAATGGCCAATCATGTGGCAAAAGTGGGAAGGAGCTCAATAGCCTACATTTAACCAAAAAAAAAAAAAAGGTTTGTAATTTCTTGTATCATTTTTACATAGACACCATTTTAATAATTGAAACTATGGGGTCTATGTAACTGAGATAATTTATTTTATGCATGCAAATAGGCTAAGGAAGTATTCCTGAAGGCCAAAATTTGTCTGTGAGGCTTATCTTCCTTTATTCTCTCTACAGAAAATGGATCAGTAAATCCATCTTTCTGTATTAAGTTGATGCATTCCCACAGACACCAACAGAGATTTTTGGGAAACACGTGTGTTCACCTACAAACATACAATTGGAAAAATCTGTTCCTATGTACATGACAGCTGTGAAGTAAAGGGAGGAAAAAACAGTGGAAAAAACTCCATTTGAGAAGGCCAGATTCCAATGAATATAAAATAGCAGTTAGTAATAAATACTCTTAAAAGTACTTGTTTTGTTTAGAGTAAAACCGTATTAGTTTAGCTTCTCCTCTTCCTGATAAAAGCCCTGCAAAGACTTCCCTTCATAGGGATGCTAGCTCCTGTCCAGAGCAAAAATCTTTTGATTATTATGAATTGCATCATTCCAGGCAAGAAAGGCAAATCATCTTGACTATCAGAGACTAACACTCAAAATGTTTCTGGTTTACAGAGCTGTACTAGGGAGGGTCAGCAATGACTGAGCTCTAATCCAGCTCCACTGTCTCCCTAAAGAAAGTCTGTATGAGTTGCACATCCACGCCTGTACACTTCAAACCTCCTAAGGAGTTGTCAGTGGTCAGAGACATGGACATGACCAAGATCAGAAAGGATTTCTCCATCACCATTGTTCTGACATTTAAAACTGTTCTTTCTTGTAAATGTAAAGGTGTTCAAATGACATCCTAAGCAGGACACACTACTGGGAGTATACATACCCCTGCCCTCTGGTCTTTGGTCTCACTTTTTATGGAATTTTCAATCAAGTTGAGGGGTTTACTTTGAAACTTCAAAGAAGCTCAGTGCTGTTGACAATCTATCTCTTCATTCTCCAAGATGAAGTTAACAGTGGCCAATTTTACCCAGGCACAAAAACTTTCTTTTTTTTCTAAATATAAAACAGTAATGAAACATTTACATCCTATCAGGAACAAAACACCACACAATATGTTAACCAGATTGATTACACTTCTGGAAGCTTTTATTCTAACAGATTTTAATTTAAAATGTATTTCCTTGATTTACTAGCATGGACCAAACCATATTATTGCAATACAATCATGCTACATGTGATGTTCTTTTCCTGAGCAGGAGATGACAGAGAATTACACTATGCACAGATAATGTATGTAGGTTGTTGGAAGTTCCTTGCTTTTTGGGAGAAGTTTCTTGTTACGTATTTTTAACTCAGCATTGCAAAGATTCAGTGATGCAGGACCCCAGATTTTTAAAGGTAATCATTCACTGGTGAAATTGAAATTCTTATCTCCCTCGAGGAAAAGAGAAGTACCTTTTCCATAAAACAACCTTACTTCCTGTGGTATATTCTGACTATTTTGGGCTTCTTTCCACTCCCTGCTGACTGGTTATTTTAGTTATTTTTTTTTCTTATTCACTGAATCAACAAAGGACAAGTAGAGAAGGAAAGAAAGGAAATACGTAAATATCAGTTGTTAGAAGGATAAAGGTCTTGGAAATCACTGAGGAATGCTGGAGGGGCTATGTTTTGACTGTGAGTTTGTGGGAGGAAGCAGGAGGCTTTTTTGGGCACCAAATGTGTGTTACGGACAGGCTTACTGATACCACCTGTCAAGGTTTAGAGTCAGGGCCATCCACAAGACCTGTAACAGATGCTCTCTGTTAAGCCCTCTCCCTTCCCAAGGGGGAAGAGAGAGGGAATAAGGGAAAGAGGCTTATTTATTGGAAAAGGAAACTTCAACAGCTTTAATGAAAATTATAATAATAAAATGGAATATATACAGATATATACAAATATATATAAACCCAGTATCAAACCCAATGCCCCTGATGACAAGTTCATCACCATCACCACTGATGCTGTGGAGCAGGCACTGGGGAAGTCCCATACTGGACCCAGTGGAAGATGGGAAACAGATTCAGAAGCTGAATTCTGGAACTGGATTCAGGAACACACAGATTGGGATTGAAGGCAGAATGGAGAGAGTCCTTCTCAGATGCCAGCTGTTGAAGAGGCTTGACCTTCATCAACTTTATACTGAATATGCTGTTCATGGGATGGAATACCTCATTGGTCTTTTTGGGGTCACCTCTCCTGGCCGCTCCTCCCCACAGGTGCCACCTCTTACTGCACTCCAATGTGGGGCACAAGACTGAGCAGTCACCTTAATCTGCACAGGAATGAAGATCAGCAAGAGCCTTTCTGCACACCCCAATCCTTGGTAGTTACTCTAAACATGGAGCATTATCACTGCTGGAAGCAGAGACTGTCTGTGAACATTTGCCATTAACTTCAGACAGTGCTGTTAGTTAGAAGAGACTGAGCTGGAAAGTGAAATCAATGAACAGAAATAGTACTGTTCTAGCTCAAACCGGGACGCTACCAAAGGGTGAAGGGAAAAGAAGTCTGAACACTATGCTGCTAATGCATAAATTGCAGGAGTAGTACTAGAAATGTGACAGCTACTGAAAGCACCTGCTGTTTAAGACCAGATTTGTTTCCAGCTTGGTGGGGTAGGAACCAATACTGTGCTCTCTTCTCCACAGCAAAAATCACAGGTCGGGGAGGCTTGTTTTTTGGTTTTTTTTTTTTGTTTTTTGTTTTTTGTTTTTTTTTTTTGGGGGGGGGGTGTTGTTTGGTTTTTTGTTGTTGTTGTTGTGGTGGATTTTTTGTTTTGTTTTGTTTTGTTTTGTTGTTGTTGTTGGGTTTGTTTGTTTGTTTGTGTTTCCCCTATGCTAACTCTGCAGCCTCTGCAATGTAGGAGAACTAAAGAAGTTGAGTTCACATAAAATTACCACTAGAAATTAATGTCCCAGGAGAAAGAAAACAGTTTGTTGCAAATCAGAAATTCTGTGCACACAGTATTTGTATCAGTCTCAATAGAATAGAACAGAATTCACATTAAAATTCAAGAAAGTTGTTCAAACTAGAATGTTTAATAACATTTTCACATGATGATAAGAAATTAATTGCATCTCTGGATAGTGTTAGTAGAGTTCTAAAGGTTGCAGTGTTCATCTCTGAATTTGGTAAGAATATTGTGAGCAACATTAACAGCCAAAGACCACATTGTTTTTGTCCTGTTTCCCTTCTGAAGGATGCCGCAAAAAACTAACCCTAAAAGGGGCAGTTATAGGACAGTTGCAGATATTACAGAAATATATCTGAGTGCAACAGGAAGTATAAAGCCAAATAAAAAGTAAGAATTGCAGTTCCTCTATAGATCCAAATCCATAGCATAAAAAGACCTTTGAAAATATGTCACATGTACACAAATTACCATAATCTTCCCAAAGCTCAGGTATTTTCCCTTAATATCCTCATTAAAGCAGGAAGGAAGAACAGAATATGGTGTGTAGTATCATTTTGTATTTTTATGACTTCATTCTAAGGCTTTGTTTTTTTTTCTAAAGAAAATGTATTTTTCTTTTCACAAAAAAAAAAAAAAAAAAATAAAAAAAAATCCGAACAGAATACCATTCCTTTCAGATGATGCACCATATGAAACCAGAGTTTACATGTACAGAGCTTCTAATGCCATCATCTTAAGTTCTGGAATGCAGAATCTTGTTTACAGAACTACAGAGCTCTGCTAAGAGGTGTTATGGAAACAATATAAACTCTGTTGTTTCTTTCTTTCCTTCCACTGGGAACTTTAATCTACCTGTGAACCACCTCTTCAGCCTTCCGAGCAACCATTCATTACTTAATGTTCTTCTCCAGCTAAACATCCCATTCCCCAGGAATGCTTTTCTTTTTGATTACCATTTTATTAGATGAGTTTATCTGTGACATTTTGTAGGAGATTGCCAGTGATTTGAGTAACTTAAGTAATTCATACATTTGTGAAATATATCTGGTAGCTTGGACTTTTCCCTCATCAGAATATGCAGTGAGGTCTTTAATACCATTTCCCCAGTGTAGGTCTGGTTCGCATTCCAGTCAAGCCAGTGATCCTGTCAGCCATCCTGCTCTAACAAGTTATTTCTGATAGTCTCCACTAAATCTTTCATGTTCTGACTGCATATGCCCCCAATGAAGTGAGTGGGTGACTACCTGAGTTTACCAGGCACCAGACATCTCTTTGGACCTTTCCATCCCTTCATTTCTTTGTTGGGCAGCAAAACTTGGTGTATTTTGATCTCTGCTGCTCTACTGGCAATGCAGAACATATAATAAGCTTTGCTTCAGGTCATCAGCCCTGTGTTAGAAAGTCATAATTACAATTTTTGTGCTAAAATATAGCTAGGATGGGCCACCTTCTAAAGCTGTGGTAGCCATCAGGAAGAGCTTCTCAGTGACTGTGATAGAGTCAGGAAAATGCAGCCCGCTATTTTCTCCCTGTCTCCCAGGGAGGTAGGTCACCCATCACCATATTTTGCAACCAAGATTCTTCATCCCTAGTCTCTGCTGTTGCGAACACCGTGACATATTATTTTATGTGATGCTTCTTTTCTAAATTATGTTTGCACCAGTGTCATCAGACCAAGTTTGTCCTACACATTTTTATGAGTCAGAACATATAATTGCCTAATTTCTGCTGGGGAAATCCCACAATTTCTTCTATTCAATTCTTTGCCATGAGTATTTTAAATTGTGATTAGTTTAGTTTTCCCTTTTCTTAGTTATCTGACTTCTAAATAACTGCACACATTAAGAAATATCTATGTTTATTTTATAATCTCTTTTTACAGGAGACCACAGAATACATGTTTAATTTATAAAAGATTAACTAAGTAATTAAGGAATAATAAATTAAAAAAAAATCACATCATAGCATTCTATTTAAAATGTCTAATTAAAACTGCAGCAAACATATAAATAATCAGAAATGTATACATTAAGCATTTGTTTGCAAGCACTGACATCAGTAAGTTCAGGGTGAAATGGGACTGATGAGTTGCAGCTAAACAGTGCAAGCACCCCAGTTACTTAGTGTTGTCCACTTCTCTAGAGCTTTTAAGACCAGGTGTACTGGGTTTGTGTGGTAGCAGAGGGGCTACAGAGGTGGCTTCTGTGAGAAGCTTCCAGAAGCTTCCACAATGTTTGACAGTGCCAGTTTCAGCTGGCTCCAGGATGAACCCACCAATGGCCAAGGCTGAGCCCGTCAGTGATGGTGGCAGTGTCTCTGGGATAATATATTTAAGAAGGGGAAAAAAGTTGCAGTTGCAGAACTGCAACTTCAGCTGGAGGGAGGAGTGAGAATTTGTGGGAGAAAAAATTCTGAAGACACCAAGGTCAGTGAAGAAGGAGGAGGAAGAAATGTTTCAGGCACTGGTGAAGATGCCCCTGCAAACCATGGTGAAGACCATGGTGAGTCAAGTTGTTCCCCTGCAGCCCATGGAGGTCCATGATGGAGCAGAGATCTGCCTGCAGCCTGTGGAGGACCCCAAGCCAGTGAGATCCTGAAGGAGGCTGTGGCCCTGTGGAAAGCCCAGACCAGAGAAGGTCCCTGGCAGGACCTATGGCTCTGTGGAGAGAGGAGCCCACCCTGGAGAAGGTTTGCTGGCAGGACTGGTAACCCCATGGAAGGGACCTCACATTATAGCAGTTCATGAAAAACTGCAGACAGAGGGAAGGACTCATATTGGAGAAGTTTCTGGAGGAAACTCTGGAGTGGGACAAGAGTGTGAGGAGTCCTCCCCCTGGGGAGGAAGGAGCAGAGACAGTGTGTGATGAACTGACCACAATCCCCATTTCCCATCCCCCTGCTCTGCTGGGAGGGGAGGAAGTAGAGAAAGCAGGACTGAAGTTGAGCCAGGGAAGAAGGGAAGGGTGGGGGAAAGGTGCTTTAAGATTTGGTGTTTATTTTTCATTATCCTACTCTGATTTCATTGGAATAAATGAAATTATTTTTCCCCAAACTGAGTTAATTTTACCCGTGATGGTAATTAAAGAGTGATCTCTCCCTATCCCTGTCTCAACTCACGAGCCTTTCATTATATTATTTTGTCTTCTGTCTAGCTGAGGAGGGAAGTGATAGAATGGTTTGGGTGGGCACCTCGCAACTAGCCAGGGTCAACCCACCACACCAGGGAAAAGCAACCCCTGAACTGTGGCCCTGTTTTGATTTGCACTGGAAGACAGAGAGACTTCACTGTGTCAGCAAAACACAAGGTCTTGAAGAACATCAAATATCAAAGATTTCCAATTATTTGAATGTTCAGAAGGAATGTCTTTCAGCTAGGGTCCACAAGGAGTAAGTCACTTTTCCAATTTATGTTTATTTAAGATGAAAAGTGCAAAGTAAATCCTATCTCAGCAGCACAGGCTGAAAGTCTCAAATAAGAAGAGCAAAGAAACATCCTCTTTCCCTTTCCTAAGCCCTTTCCTAGTGGCATCCCTGTGAATGAGATCATATTGGAGATTTTAAAGTATTTCCTAAAATACCAGGTAGCATCAAATCCAGAATTTCTTCCTGTAGGAGCTTTGGTACTTCAACATTGCCTTTTTGACCCAAATCAGTATAAACATTTGAAACTTCCAAGGTATGAAAAGTGTTGCTAAATGTTGATACAGCATTGTCAATATAGGATATATAATCTGCACTGATTTGAAACTTTCATATTAAAAATTAGATTAAAGTACCTGTACACACAGTGACACAGTTCCTTATGACTGTCATAATCCAGTTGCACATGAACTCTTGTCATAGATATTGATGGTGGCTGCAGTCAGCCAACTTAGATTGGGGAAGTTTACCCACTTCTAGGGGATGTGATTTTTTTAGCCAGGGAGATAGATAAATTGAGCCATGTTCACTATTCTGCTGAAGAGTTGGGCTAGATAATTCAGGGATTTTTTTTATTATCTAGTAGTAATGGGAAATTTAAAAAATCTTATATACTTAGGAAATAGAGAACATTTTGTCTTCTCCAAGCAGTCTCTGAATTTTACCCAACTTGTATGAGAACAGAAGACTGAATTGTTTGTGTATGAAGTGAAAATAGATTTTTCAAGCATTAATTCTTAAATGATACCACAGGCCAGGGGTTCCTACAGACCCAGTCTGACTCCAATAGCTGCACTCAGTGCACTCACACTGGTTCTACGTGCAGCTAGCACTTGGAGCACCCACACATACAAGATGGAGAATGAGATTACACAAAGATAGTTAAGAGAGGATTTAATACCAAGATCTAGGATGACTGGACAGGCTGTTGTCATCAAATGCAGGGCTCAACAGGATGAATGTGCTGACCAACTACATTTTACATCCAACTCACCCCCTTGTTCCTCCTGGCTCTGCTTCCTGTGCCCATCCTCCATGGGTTTGTTTGGGTCTATCCATTTCTGCATCTCTCCCGTGACCAGGTCTCTCTCATTCACGATTGCATCCTTGGCAAAATCCAGGATTATCTCCGTGGAAGAGGTGCCTGTAGTTTCTCCATAGCCCAGCAATTAGGGTGAATGGCAAGATTTGTTTCTTGTCATTGTCTCCACACTTGTTTTGTCTCTGTATGTTTTGTTTCCCTTTTTTTTCAACCTAATTTCTCAATTTAGGAGGTCCTAGAACAGATAACCTCACAGAAATAAACATTCTTACATGCCCTCATCAATTAGTGTGACTGACCATGTTTGGTTCTCATCACTGCACCCCTTATCATTCATCAGTCAAGCCTGAGTCCTTGTATGTCCCTGTTTATGGTTTCCCCCCTCTTCTCATTTCCCTGGCTGCACTAAAAAAAGATGCATAGCTAGACATTCTTAAAGGAGCAGGCATCTTCCTTCCACAAATCCTTCAGAATGCTTCCTTCATGTACCTCTTTGTGGCCTTTCCAAAGCCTTCTGCCCTCGGAAAAACAGGTCCTCTCTGTCCAACTCAATTTTGTGATTTTTTGTGATTGATCTCCCTGTTACTTTCAACATGATACCCAAAATGCATAACACATTATACAGTCTCAGAAGCGTTCCTTGTACTCAGTTTCTCCATCAACACTAAGATTCAAATAATATAGATTTAACCTTACATTCTTCTTATAGAATCACAGAATCATGGAATGGTTTGAGTTGGAAGGGACCTTAAAAAACATCTAGTTCCAACCCCCCTGCCATGGCAGGGACACCTCCCACTACATGACCAGGCTGCTCAGAGCCCCATCTAGCCTAGCCTTGAACACATCCCGTGATGGAGCAGCCACAGATTCTCTGGGGAACCTGTTCAACTGTGTCAACACCCCTAAAGTGAAGAACTTCTTCCTAATTTCCCTTTTCCAGCTTGAAACCATTATCCCTCATCCTATCAATACAAGGCACCCAAAAAGTGTTTCTGCTGACAGCTTTTATCCCTAAAGGAAACATTTCCTTCAAAAATGTTAGTATTTATTTTTATGACACTCTTCTAATATTTTACATCAGTGTTGGCTGCTCTGGTGACAAAGACATACCTTCCTTATTCCTTCCTTGTATTACTCTAAGCAATTAAAATTTAAAAGCCACAAGAAAATTGTGGACAGAATTGGAGGAGAGATCATCTGCAAACAGCCCACAAGATTAAATCCTCTGTAATGTATGAAGTGATTCAGTACTTTAATAAGAGAATCCTACCTGAAGTGTCAATCACATTCTCTGGAAAACTGACATGTGCAGAGTCATACAACAACACAGCTTGTTGTACTAAAATACAAAACTGTTGGATGGATATTTCTTGTTGCCCTTTTCCCCTTCGATTTTTCAGATCTATGTCCCAAATCCCACTGACTACAATTTATCTCCAATACATTCTCCCAGCTGCAGATCTGACTTTCTGTCTCTGACCTCCCATGCATGGAATAAAAGCTTAGTGGAGTAACTTCTTTTCTATCACTTCACTCTAGCCACTGCATTTTTATGTTTTACAGTCAAGGTTTTAGATACTCTTCTAACTTCATTTGATTTCTGGCAGAAGTTTAACACCATTCTACTCTGAGTATTGTACAGCAGAAACCATGTCCTCAGTCAGCTCCAGCTGACTGCACCTGACATATTTCTAAAGTAACTTTTGAGAAAAAAGACAACCACAAACCCCACTACCAAAATGTAGATGAGCATCTTCTTTTACTTGATTGCAGTTTGAGTGATCAACAGCTTATAATGTGCAAATGTTGATTTACTGACTGTAAAAATTCTCCCACCCAAAGGTCTGTGTCTTTCCATAAGAGAAAATAAGACTATTATGGGTGATCTGACATTGATTTTTTCACTTCAGAATCAGTCCTGGATTTTTTTGATTACTTCTTTTTCCATGAATTTTTACACACAGAGCAATTTTGCTAATGGAAGATGGAGGGGAAAACTTGATCTGATGATTCTTTTAAATAATTTTTACAACAATTCATCTGTCAAGTGTGGACAACAGGTAAAAAAGGAAATTGCGTATATTTTTAGAAAGGTTTCTTATTGTAGGGAGGGAAAAAGTATTCACCTAAAGTGCAGATGATTATTTTTTCATGGAGAGTGGGAGGCACTTTTTCAACCTTTTCCACCATGTGTCTCCCTGAAGTGTTCCAGCAGACTCCAGTAGAACAAATTTAAATTTCATCCAGATATTTCCAGTGAATTTCATCCAGATTTTCAGTTACTTTAGTTACTGTGTCTTCCACAGTCTCCAAAATTTGAAGCTCACACATCAATAACCTTCTGTGCCCATTAACTACAATTTTTTTCTACTGGTAGGCTGCTAAATTGAAGCTCACCTGGCTACACAACAACAGAAATTGTGGTATCTGATTGGCATTTCCTCACCAGAACAAAGGAGATGATTTGCACACCTACATGAGCACATCACTGTTAACTATCCAGGCAATTGCCTCCCAGCAGAAGGGCTGAATGGAGAAGACTATGCTAATGACAGTTCTCCAGGTCCAGAGAGGAGAATACAGGTGCTGCAGGCAGATGTTCTTCATATCACCACTCTCTGGTCCATACATTTTCTGTTGGGCAGTTGGAAAATATTTTTTTCCAGTCTATGAGTGTGGTACCTTTCATATACATTTTACTCAGTATCAGAAAATTGCACTTTTATGTTGCTTCCACATTTAATGCTTTGATGTTTGCGTAACAAGTTCAAAGATTGAGGAAAAAGAATAAAAACAAAAGAAATGAGAAATCTTTTGAAATTACTTTTTGCTACAAAAGAAACCATTTATAATGTAACTTTAAAAGCTTTATGTTTTTGCCTAATTTGAATTAAACAAAGCCACTGGATATCTTTAACGGCAACATGGCTGTAAAGAAGGAAGCAGTCAGTGTCCAATAAACTATTTATTTAAAAACTAAAGACAAGGTAAAACATCCTGAAACCACAGATCCACTTCAATGAGAAACCAAAAAGCTGCCTGTTCAGAATTAGTCTCACTTTGTAAGCACATTCCCCAGAGGCTGACTGTGGTTGACACTTCAGGTAAAACCTGGAGTCCTGTGCAAGCAGATCTGTGGACAACTTTTTGGATCACTTCAAATGATAGGTTATATTGTGAGTTGGAAAAAACAGGAGGTTTGCCCTTAAGCCATATATGCATGAGGATGACTCCAGGAAATGCAATCCCAAAGTGGCTAATTGGAAGAGAATGCAGATGTTTTATTCAGTTGCAAATGCTGGCACCACTGTTTGGAGGAGAAACTGACAGGATTTCATCCCTTTGTGAATACAAGGCAGTGATGGAGTAAGCAGGCACTGACAGTGCAGTGGAAATAAAGCAGAGCCTATGTGCAAAAAAAAAAAATTCTACTGCCAGTTTAGACATTTCACCACCTCAAGCTGAAATTTGCATCACAATTATAGAGCAAGAAACCTTTCAGCAGCAAAGAAATAAGAGCCGCCTCAAAAACAGCCACCTGCCCACGCACAGACTTTGCTGTACTTCATGAGATATGACTCTCTATTCTAATCCCACTTGGTGGTTCAACATGGCTCATTGTAATCCCCTCTCATACATTCTTTTCAGACTGGAAAACAAAGCCAGGCATCTTTAATATGCAGGGCCTGCTTCTGCTCCTGTTGAAGTGGTTGGGTTTTTAGTAGGAGTGGAAGCAAGTTTCTGGAAAGTATATTAAGTTATATGGGAAATAACTGTACAGGACTGTCAACTGAACTACTCTTCAGTTACTGAATCAATTGCATACGTAGGTTAATGTTTGATGGTGAATGAGATAGATATGGACATGTATCACATTCCAGGCATGTTGGTTTGTCCTTTTCATTTGTACTGTCAGCCACCTCCAAGATCACAACTTTTTGCCACTGCGAGGAAAGGGTGAGAAGTGTGGAGTCTGGCATTTGACAGAATAGCAAGTGTATTTCTATGGCCTTGCTATCAGAGACAAAAGGTCATGATTGTATATTACCAAACATGACTATGTTATAAATTTACACTACTGGTTCAAATTTGTTCCAAAATGTTGATGGATTAACTTTTTTCCCAACAGATTCTCTGATAGATCAGATAGCACCAGTCCCGCAGCATCTGGCACTAAGCCATCATAAGAACATAAACACATAAAGTCTATGTTGGGTGATGTTGCTCATTTTACAGAAAGGCAATTTGACCCAAATCATATTTGTATGTCTGGGTGGCTTGGAAGTGCTATAGATTCAGTATTAATCACGGAACTGCAGCTTGTCTTCCTGTAGTAAAAAACAAAACAAAACAAAACAAAACAAAACAAAATACAACAAAAAGCAAAACCACAAAGGGAGGAAATAAAACATGCTCAGGGCCTGGAAGACAAATGGCACATTACCTCCACACCCTGCTACAGCTGGCAGCTTGATATGGGCACATCGGGAGCATATTCACCAAACACCAGCGGCTGATGTTGATTTGCCCTAGTTGCAGAATGTGATTGATGCCCATTCAACTCAGTGGAAGCAACTTATTTACTAATTAGTTCTTCTTTTCAGCACATTTGCCAAGTGCATATTTGCAGTGACTGCTTCTTGGGAATAAGTTTCCATGGAATGGGGTTCAATTCTTCATCACTGCTACTTGACATAAATGGAACAATCTGTCTTTATGTATCCACTCCACCTTAGAACAGAATGCCGATTCTTTTTTTAATTTCTGTTTACTGAAACACTCACAATTAATATGTTGTGTTATTCATGCTTCCCATGTATTATTGCTTACACCAGAGATAGACCCTAGGCCCCATGAACATAAGGCAGGGGTCCTTATTTTGCCAAGGGCTATATAGAAGTAAACACAATTACTGCCCAATAGAAATTGGGAATTTAGAATTCATTTATCTTTGCCACATCACAATTTCCAGACTAGGTTTAGATCAAACTGACATGGTCATCTGTCATGTGAATACACCCATGCTCTAAAAATAGCATGAAGTGATGATAATGAGACAGAAATTCAGAAAGGTTATCAGATGTGGGCTGTTTCAGGAGAACAAGGTCAACAGAATTGGTCCAAAGCCAAAAATTTACAGGAGTGATTTTGATGAAAGACCCGTTGTGGCACAAAATTGTAATGAGACAACCGAACAGATGATGGAACAGAACTTTCCTCTACAAAATGTGAATTCATAAGAGCACCCTGATGGGACAGATACAGGGTACTGCATTTTGCAAGGTAAATTAAAAGAGGACAACAACTGGGCAAAATTGTATTAAATTGTTATTTAATAATAAGCCAAAATTAATACTTTCCCACTCTGACATTTCAAACAATATGCCTAGTCCTTAATTACTTAACTGCTGTATGCTTTCTATCATTACTTTTTAATTGCCAGAAAATATACCTGGGTAGGTAAACAGAATTAAACATAGTTTCGCCAGTTTTATAGAATGTAAATTTAACTGTAAAGTGTTAATAAAAAACCTAAAAGACAGATAAATAATATTGTGTCTTTCTTAAGAGAAAATAACTTAGTCATATTTTTTTTGTTGTAGCAAATCAAGCACCAGTTATGAACTTTCAATCAAAGCAGGGTCCTTCCTGGCAAGATTGCTAAGCATGGAAATATAAATTCTCTCAAGGTAGTTTTGCCTCTTGTCAATATGACTGAAGAGTCTATGAGCATGATCTGCTCTTCCCTCTTTTGTTGCTGAGCTGTTCAATACACATGGTAGTAGAAGCTGCTGTAGTGACCAGCAGCATCTGGCAGTGGGCTAATGCAACAGAAGACTCTTAAGTGAGGAAAAGCATAAAAAATTGTTTGAAACACTTGTTTTGGGAAATTAGGTTGGTTGATATTATGTGATATTACTAAGTGATAAAGTATTTGGAACATATTATGAACTCACCTATCAGCAACTATTACATTAAGATTCACATTGCAAGTACAGTTGTGTGTCGAGAAGTAATCTGCTCTTGGGAATATTTTAGAAGGATAGTAATTCAAAATCCACATACTTTCAACTTCGGGTTGCAATCCATGGATTTAAAAAAAAATGTAGTATTAGCAGATGTTAAAACAAAACAAAACCCAAAACAATCTATGCCAAACTTTCTGGTTAAATTCTGAGGCAGAATCTATCAGATTTCAGAAGGGGCTTTCCCCAGGCCAGGGAAGAGGCTGATTCATGTCCCAGATATCAGCGTGAGGGCAGACACATTTGATGGGTGCATCAGATCTGAGGAATCTGCCAGAGGAAGATGGAAAACCATCACCACTACTGTCTGTCACATAGCATGGCTGTCGAAGGATCCATTCCAGCAAGCAATGAAAGCTTCAAAAGAACTGGAAAAAAAAAAAATCTCGCTTTCAGTCTTGACAAGAAAAAAACACTTTTCAAAAACAAAATTCCAGCTATTCAGTTGTCAGCCTACTCAAGACAAAACAATTCTCATTTCCTTCCCACATTTCTGATGCTGATATATCCCCGTTGGACCTCTTGTAGGTAGAAAAGAGAGGAGGAGCAAGCTCCACATGGGAAAAAGCTGAGAAAAAAATAATTTGATGTAGTTCATCATCAGAATACATTTAGAAGAGTGAGCACTGAAGTATTTTTATGGTGTCTTCAGACAATAATGAGATGGACTCTTCCTTATTGGTATTTTTACAGCTGAAGAGCCACTGTGAAAAAAAAATGTCTTTTGAGCCACAGAATAACTCCAGAAGTTGCCTACACTAATGCCTTAAATGTGCAACAGAAAATGAGCCTATTAATCCATGAAGGAAAGGATTAGAAACTGTCCCAATTTCCTGCAGATGTGCATACCATTTAGCCTATTTAGCAGTGTAACTGAATAAACGTTTATGATCCTCCAAGTTTTTTTCAAAGCCCCAATTAAAGGGCTGATATTCTTGTGGTTTGATCCAGCAAATAGTCTTTGCTGCTGACAGCCAGCAAATGATCTACCAGATGCTTGGGATATGCAGCTACAGAGCCCAGCCATGATTTTAGACTGAAGAATTAAATCTCTTCCCTTCAGCAGCTAAGAAATTCCTCATTAGTGCTATAAAGGAAGAACTGAAGGCACATCACTACTATAAATAGTACTCTATGTCTCTTGTTAGCTCAAGTCATTAACAGCCTTAGGAAGGAATTAATTGCCAGACTGATAGATATGTTTTTTATGTCCACAGAATATGATGCTGTGGGCTGTTTGCAAATGTTCTTCCCATTTTTCATCTGGCCTCAGCTTCACCTAGACTCCCTTCCAAAAGCCAAAAAGGCTTTAATATAGCCTCCTTACTTACAAAAAGGGAGACTACCGAGCAGAACAAAATCAGCTGTTCCCATGGTTATGTTCTGTCTCAGTTATGAAAAACATGTACCTGCATGATGGTTCTATTCTGGTAGTATTTGCTCCCAAATGGGTGCTTTCAAGATTTCCTTTCCCAAGCCTTATGCTAAAATTGCATTGACAAATATTAAGTTCATATTTCAGGAGGATTGTGCCCTTTTTAAAAACAAAACCTTATTTAACAATGAAATAATTATCCTTGGGTCCTTACCAAGGCTATCTTTCCCTTTCAGAGAAAACCATGGTGGAATAGCTATATGTGATGCTTAATTTCAATGCCAGTGTTTCCAGATTTTTTTACTATCATGCGTCGGGACACTCTTTCTCAAGGACAATTACCGTATTAAATTCTACTTGCTCATTTAATTCAGGAGGGTGATCTCCCAATAACTTTTAAAGTAACTTTTAAAGTATTCTAACTGAAAAGTAATATTATTATTTATTTGCAAGCGAGTCATTTAACTCTTAAATCCTCCCCAAGTGTGTATTTTTTATGCATGACATGTACCTCTCACATACAGTAAGATGTATAAAAAGAGATAAAAATATCATCTTTTTCTTCACAAAACGTAGTGTATCTACTATAACTTACACCGGATCATTCTGCTGTTTATAAGATGATGTTGCCTAACGTTGCAAGACCTTGCTTTTCCAAGTTAGGCACTCTCTTGAAAGTTGTCTGAAAGGAATTAAAAATCTCAAATGTGTTTTTAAAGGCTTTTCATTTCAAAACTTTCCTTTTCCTGTGAATTTGAATGCAATATGGAATAAAAAAAAGTAAACAATGTATATTTTTGTTTCCAAGCATCCAGCTCTAATTAAACACCATAACTTAGGTCTGATACATTCAGGGTTGACTAAATTGGTAAGGAATTAAATATTGTTGTGGAAATTTTAATTGAGATGGTTTATTTTACTCTACTAACATCCTTTTTCTGCAGAAGAAAATATGTTATTCTAAGTGCAACATAAAAATAACTCTGCAAACTTAAAGTGTAATAATGTGCACTTATGCTGTTAATAGCTATAATCCATAGATTTTTGGTGTGATGTTTTATTTATGAAGTATATTATTAGGCCAAAGGTTAACAAAACCAAACCAAACCAAAACCAAACCCAACCCAAACCAAACAAAAAAACCCCCACCAAACAAACAAAAAAACACAAACAAAGCCCCCCCCAACAAACAACCTAATGCTAGCCCCTTTGGAAAAGTGCAGTTTAAGCATTTTAATAGGTTAGAATCCAATTTTATGTATCAACAGAAATATTTTAGGAATGTGTCTCTTAGCTGCTGTACAGACCAAGTGCCACAATAAAATTAAACCATAGAATAAAATGCTGCTCCAGTCAGCTGGTGTACATGTTCTGTGCTGAACTTATAATATTCAGATGGCTTCTCCATTTCATTCATCCTAATCCAAATTTGAAGTATGAACTCATATTTTACTTGAAGTCAATGGGAGTTTTTCCAGGCTAACAGTGGAGCTGAAATAATGAAGGACTTCAGGATTTGGCCTATGTTGAGAGATTACATGGATCAAAACTCTGAAAGGACATATCCCCTACTCCAGATCTTTCTGAACCAGTATTATGTGGTTTGGTCCACAATGACTTTTCTTTTTTAATGTCAAAGCCCAGGTTCGAGTTGAGAAATACAGAAACATGAAGGCAGACACTGAAGTGTTTACCACTGGACTTCAGAGAACTTTAACCTTGTGAGACAATAAGATGTTATTTTATACAATTGCCTCACTGTCTACATTCAGCAGTACAGATAAATAATAACTTATTTCCCAGCCAGCCCTTTCATTTCTCTCGGTTATGCTGATCAATACAGATTTAAAAGCCAGCCCAAAATACTTGGTTTCCATTGACTCCTCTGAAAGTCTTTTCCTTGATTTCTGAGAATGGACATTTTACAAGATTTGAGTTGAAAAGATTCCTTAACTCTCCTTTTTATTTATCTATGGAAATGTGATCTAAGGTTCCAAACTGAAAAAAAGCCCAAAACATAGCTGAACAAAGCAACAGGTGCTTTTCACAGGAGAAATAGTGGAACAACTTAGCCATAGATGAATTCATAAGTAAACATCAAACTGCAATGTGTTTCTACATCATATCACACTAACAGACATTTTGTCAGTGATTTATATCCAGCAAATATGACTTCAGAGCATAGTTAACATCCATAATTATTTTCATTACATACAGAGGACTTACTAGATTGGCAGGAACATTCTCTTTGAATAAATGCCTGTATTGACATAACCGTTCCACAAATTCTTTTTCACCAAATGACTTTAAACTCACAGTACTTGTAAACTTAAAAATATTTGAGAATTAACATTTTAACGGGATAATGTTGCCTTCTTAAAGTTTGTAGAACACCTAACTACAGTAAAACTCACTCTATTCTCAAAGGCTTTTTTTCCTAATATATCAACCTTATTACCATAGAAAGTCAATGAATATAAGGAAATATTTCATGTGGGAGAAAGACATAAATTACTTGGTCTTTTGTGTTTATCAACAAATACGAAAACCTACATATCAGGGTCTATTACTACCAATTTACATCACTGTAAATTAATTGACTTGAGAAGCAACCCTGCCAGTTTTCAGCAGGGTAATGAATAGAAAGTGGGACATTGACATTTTCTGCTTTATTTTTCTTTCTTCTTCAACCATTTTATGATTTGCATCAAAACATCCAAGGGTATCAGAAGATAAACCAAACATGCTAAGTCAGTTGCAAACTCTGACTATCTAAATGCATTACAATCAAACCCCCTTTGTACTAAGCCCACTCCAGAAAGCAGGAATTCAAAGAAGATTGCTTGAAAGTAAATGAAGTAAGACTTCAATTTAGGTGAAAGTAAATTGAAGAGGTGCCTGCTGATACAGTGACTGAGAAAAGTTTAACAAAACCATATACCAGATTAAGATACTGTTCAATAAATCTATTACACAGCCCCACGCTGCATCTGCAAGACTCTACAAGGTTCCAAGGCAACTGAATTGGAACCACAGACAGGTCTAGCTTAGTCTCTGACAATAACCTGTAGTACTTCCTGCATCAGAAGTACTGTTTTTCCTGGTTTTCTTCTGCACTTTTTCTTCTAACCTATCTTTTCTGAGAGAATAGGAATCATGTTTAGAAACTGGACATAATGAATGTAATTATCTTATATGATCATATTATTACTTCTGTAAGAAGAACAATAACCTTTCATACCAGTTTTACGAACTAACAAGGATATAGGAGAGTGTAAAAGATAGAAATTTGATAACAAATTATATGGATGGGTCTTAAAATAAAAATGACTTGTGAAGAACCATTTCTGATCAGTTTATACTGGCAAAGCTCACTCTAGTTTTGATATATACTGAGAGTTGTACTTCTTTCAGGTAAATATAGTTTATCTACTGATGGGTAACAGTTTTCATACCAAAATAATTCCTGTTTTCAGGTCACAGCATAGCTAGAATTAGATAAATGTCTATGAGTATAAAAATATGAAGAAAACAAGTGCAAGAGTATATTATCATAATTTTGGTTTTAAGGCTACGATGATTATTTTCTCAACTTTCATTGCAAAAATTGACTTACTTATTTCTATTAAATGCAAGTCCCTTGCAACTGACAATATATGGAGATGCAATATAGTAATGGAAAATTAAAATGTACCATTTCAGCTGCAGACACTTATCTTCAATAATGTTGCCATCCAAGCAAAACTTCCTTTTATTGAGTTTCTCTAGCAGATGGTCTTTGTCCAGAAGGAAAGCCTACTGAAGTAAGAAATTTCTTTGCTGATAATCTTCTTCAAATTGTTCTATTTATGCCCCACCATCTAGAGTCATTAAATTTCTGGAGGTGTTTCTTCTTATTCAATCACCATGGAAGTCAAGTAATGCACAGTAGACATTGTCATTTATGTTTTATGGTATTTCTTAAAACCGTTTTTTTTTCATGCTCTTTGTCTGACTATTAAGCAGCTACACAGTTTATACATTAAAAAAAAAAAAGTCAGTTTATATAAATTGCTGATTTAAGCTGATATTTTCATATGCTGAAACAAATAGAGCTATTCATATACAACTTACTGCTTGAGGTTGATGGGTGACTTGGTCATACATAATGTGTTTGAGATAAAGCATGATTTAGGTATTGTGAAGGATAATGATTTCTGGATAAGGTGACATTTCTCATGTCACACATATACTTAACATGACAAGAAATTAACTCAATGCACTAATATTTGAAGGACTGGAGAAATAAGCAGAATAATACAGAGAAAGACTCAAACGAGAATGGTATTATTTCCTCCTGGATCTTTTTTACAAAAAATAAATGGATTGTAATAACCAGCATTCATGTTGAACAAAGTACTCTGGGCTGATAAACTCCCACAGGCTTGGCTTCAGGGTCCCCATTGTTCATAGTGGGTGTACAAATCAAACCCAGTTCCTGCTTTCCTCACAACCACAGTAAATGAAGAAAGAGAAATACAGACACACACAATCCTACCTACATCTAGGTACTAAACCCTGGGTTATGCTCATTTCCAAAGAAGCAGCACCAGGTCAAATAAAAATCTTTCTGAAATTTACATTTACATTGGTATTTTTCTGAGAGATAAAGCATCTATTTACATGAAACCAATTTACTGTGGATGTAAATTTGGTAACAGCACTTGAGGCTAAAGAGTGATCTGAAGCTAGTAATAAAACTTTAAGTAAAATTATGTAATTAAAGCTATACCAAGAACATGAAACAAATATATGCATATATCTCTATGTATGTGATTAGATACTGTGTCCATCGTTCCCTAGTAGACATATGAGTTTCCAAAATAAAATGTAAATGCTGTCTTGCTGCATGAGGGAGAGAATTAAATCTTCATAGCTGGATTTACTAGAGATGCATTGAAATCAATCTCTTTAAAAGACATTTTAAGGACATAAACAAGTGTTGTATATACCCAGGGCAAAATTAAACATAAAAATGTATTGCCTCTGAGGCAGAACAAAATAGTTTCTTGCAGTGAACAATATTGCAGAGTCGCAGCATGGGTTTTGAATTCTATTTCCGTGAAGAGGCTCCAAAAAAGAAAAACACATTCATAATAAGCTTCTGCCTGGGATAATGGAAGTTTTGAAATTCTTGATTTTAGTGTGCCATGTAAGTGAGGAACATGTTTATGGAGCTTTCCTTTCCTTTCCTTTCCTTTCCTTTCCTTTCCTTTCCTTTCCTTTCCTTTCCTTTCCTTTCCTTTTTTCTTTT
>JANHFX010011087.1:0-20289 GCA_027560015.1 Chloroceryle amazona | reverse complement strand
CCTTTCCTTTCCTTTCCTTTCCTTTCCTTTCCTTTCCTTTCCTTTCCTTTCCTTTCCTTTCCTTTTTTCTTTTCTTTGCAACATCCCATTTTCTTTAGTATTGGTGACCATGTTATGATTTTATTTCAGTTAGTAAAGAGCTAGCAACAAAAATGGGTATGAACTCACTCATCAGGAAACATTTTTTTCCTCTCTTCTTCGTCTTTTTCCCCCATCTTACCCCTGTATGAGCTGATGACTTACATTGCACCAGGCAATACATGATTTACTGATTCAGAGAAATCCAAGTGAGAAATAGCAATTCTTTTTATTATGATTCCCATATGGGAAATCTGATTCTTTGTCAGATGAGAGCATCATAAATGATATGACAGCACAGAACTACAGCATATTTCCATAAAACTTTGTAATCATTTGCAATTTATTTTACCTCCTGGTATACATGCCTGTTTTAACCCTTTCTCCACCTGTGTACTGCCAGTGAATGACTCACAGAATGTCAGGGGTTGGAAGGGACCTCCAAAGATCGAGTCCAACCCACCTGCCAGAGCAGGACAAAACTAGAGTGGATCACACAGAAATGCATCCAGACAGACTTCCACTGGCATCACAGAATCACAGAATGGTAAGGGTTAAAAGGGACCTCTGGAGATCACTGAGTCCAACACCCTTGACAGAGCAGGATCACCTAGGGCATGCCGCACAGGAACACATCCAGGTGGGTTTTGAAAGTAGAGAAGGAGACTACACAACCTCCCTGGGCAGCTTGTTCCAGTGCTCCATACCCTCACAGGAAAGAAGTTTTTCCTCATGTTGAGGTGGAAATTCCTGTGTTCCAGTTTGCTACCATTACCTCTCATCATATCATAGGGCACCACTGAAAAGAGACTGGCCCCTTCTACTTGACACCCACCCTTCAGATATTTGCAAACATTAATAAGATCCCCTCTCAATCTTCTTTTCCCCAAGCTAAACAGACTCAGGGCTCTCAGCCTTTCCTCATAAGAGAAATGTTTCAGTCCATTAATCATCCTCATAGACTCCTTTTGACTCTCTCTAGTATCTCCCTGACCCTCTTGAACTGGGAAGACCAGAACTGGAGGGACCAGAATTGGACACAGTGCTCCAGATGCAGTCTTACTAGGGCAGAGTAGAGGGGGAAGAAAAACTCTCTTGACCTGCTGGACACTCTCTTCTTTATGCACCCCAGGATACCACTGGCTTTCCTGGCCACAAGAGCTAAGCAAGGACTGTTCCCCTCAGAATGGGTGGAATCATTAGCACTTGGATGAAATCACATGTAGATGAATTAATTATTTGGGATTGAACACAGCCTCTGAGCATTTACAACTCCCAGATATTTAATCTTGCAACAGGACATGAGAAACAGTCAAACCAGAATTCTTCCAGTTTCTTTATTGTAGCACCAGGATGGATAGTTTGAGTAAAGTATTTATTTTACTCATGTCCTGATGGCAGTTTGTCTGGCATGCAGGATAATGAAGAAGAGGAATTGGAATATACAGAAGAAGAGTTGAATACACATAATCATCATGGAACTTCACACTGTGATATACCATCTTGATTCTGTACAGCAGATGTACTATATTTACTTTAATATCTTCAAAACAGCATGGATGAAGTGTTATACATTCTGCAGTCCCCATAGGAAGTAAATTTCCATATTTTTTTCTTTTTAAAAATCTTGGAAGTTGTTCTTACATCCATATCTCTACACCACCACTTCATTTTTTTTTTCCTTTGTTAGAGTCACTAACTCCTTTGAGAAGTGTTAGATTCAGTGTTCTTCCACCAACAAAAACTTGTATCTTAATTATTATGAAGCCTGCCATAATGGATCTATCAAAGAGAATAATAAACATTGTCTGATAAAAGCTTGCTTTCCTCCCAGACAAAAAGAAATTTTCAAGGTCTTAATTTACACTCGGTTTTGTTTGTTCATTATTGATTTTGGGTTTTTTTCCAAGATGTCTTTTCTATAGTTTGAGGTCTGTTTCTGTATTTGACTAGTTAAGTGCTTTTCTTCCACACTCCTTCTGCATGCCATACAAATTTCTCTCAGGAATACTAATATCTGCCACTGGGAAATAACTGCTTCCTTTGCACTGAGCTAATTTAGGAAGGTATTCACCTTTCCCTCAACTCTGTTAAACCAACTAGTGGTTGGAGGTTTTGACCTTTCATTTCTAAATATAAAAATAAAAATGTCAATGCAGCTGTAGGGAACTGATTATTAAATTCCCCTTCCAAGGAGACAAGAGAGAATGACAGAGACCTATGTAGAGAAGATGCATATTAATCCTCCCTTCTCTTCCTCTTTCTATTTATAGGTGGGTAAGAGAGAATTATATACTCATTGCATTGTCCATCCAGTGTTTATCAGTCACATGGAAGAATATAGTAAAATCTTATTTAAGATGATCTCAAACCATTATGCATTTTACAAGTTAATTAAATCCTATAATGTCCCTGAAGGATCAGCTTCTGGGACTCCTGAGGAACTTTGTCTTGATTCCCTAGTTTACTTTTATTTGGTAAATGGTGGAAAGTCATGCTAAATCAGGGTTGTGAGGCATCAACACAGGACAGGAAAAAGCTATTTTAACAAAGACAAAACAGACCAGAAATGGGTAAGAATTTTAATCATAGAAGCAGTATGGAAAAGCCAATAGACAGGACTGGGAAGGGATTAGAACTGTGGTCTGGAAGAGGGATTTCAGAGAGTGCTGAATCAACAGAAATACCAAATTGTTAAACCTCATTTCTTTCTCTCTGGAGAGATGAAATCTGGACTGCAAGGAATAAGCAGCACCTAATAATGGGCTTGGAAAGAATGATTTTCAGAGGTTGCAGCAGAAGTGAGCCACTGAGGAGATCACCAAAAAATGCCCTGGAGGGCCCACTGTCAGCTTTTGTGCTAATATGAGAATTAATAACCTGTATATTTGCAACTTTTCTGTGGTCCATTTTCACTGCTGGGTTGCACATGGAGACTCCCTCATGTTGGTGAGATTGTGAATTCAGTCTAATCCCAAATTAGAACGAATTTCTTGCAGTATATTTGATGTTAGTATTTTCATTACAATATTTTTTTTTCTAAATATAGAAGATTCACATATTTAATGCTTTGTTTTAAATTAGTGAATCCATTAACTCAGGACACTATGCTTGGTGAAGCCATGGATGAAGACTCCTTGGTCCAAAATTAGTTAATTGCCTTCCAGAAGAACAAGAGCTGGTCTAATTTATGACAGTCTGTGAAGAGTCCATTTGCCTTGTGAAACTCCTGACATGTTTTATCCATGGTCTGTTCTTAAGGGCCAGAAGGTATCAATGTTTTCCTTAAGAAAGGGACCCCTTGTTCAGTTGGCTTCCTCATTTATTTATGTGATTTTTCTCAGACATCTGCAAAGCAAGCAGGAGGCAGAAGCCTCTTTAATAATAAAGTCCTCATATCCTCTAAGATGTGGTATCAGAAACTTGTGTACAAAGTTTCTGCTACCTCCTCATACATATATGTAAGTGCATATGGTAGTTTGGCTGCTTCCAGGGTTGTTTTTGGTTTTGTTTGTTTGTTTGTTTTTGTTTGTGTTTTTTTCCTTTTTTTTTTTTTTTTGTTTTTTTTTTTTGTTTGGTTGGTTTTGTTTTTGTTTTTTCTATTTGAGCTTACATTCGTTGACACCATAACAAAATCATACGTAGTTCACAACCCCCATATGATAAATCTGGGCAAAGAGTTCATTTGATCTAGGCAGGAATATATGAAATATATGAACCAAGGATGAATTATAACATATTTTATCAGACAAGAAGGTCTGTACATACCATCAAGCACACAATATTCAAAGACAACTATTTGATATTTGTTGCAGGGAAAACCAAATAATTTTTAAAAAGGCTGAAGATTTGATATAGTGTCAATATATTATAAACACACGTAGGAAGTGCATGGCTAGGGTGGATAGTTATAAATTTTCCATTCAACACTTTGTCAGCCTACATGACAAGCATTTTATATAAGTATGAATTTTTCTTCAATAAAATACTGCATTATTATAGAGGAAACCCGATACCATTCTGTGCAACAATTTAAAAATTGAGTATGTTTTTCTTAAATTCATTAATAGTAATCCTTCTTCCAAAGTAATTTTTTCACTCAGACTCTCAATATTCATTATGTTTATGTTCTGTTTAGGGTCAATTATCTAATTTTGGACCAAGGAGTCTTCATCCATGGCTTCACCAAGCATAGTCTCCTGAGTTAATGGATTCACTAATTTAAAACAAAGGACCTGTTGTGACTTGCACATTTCCACCTATCTGTTAGCAAATAGCCTAGAGACCCAAATAGCCCCATATTCAATCATTATTGCACCCTGTACTCTAACTATTTGCAATAATCTCTGCAACTGCCAATATGAGTGAAACCCCCCCCAAAAGAAACATCATTTTTTCTCACATTGTATGAGTTATAGTGTTTCTTTAGCATTTATTCAACTGACTCTTGCCTTGGTTAAGTCCTTGCTTGTAGCTTAAGAATGGGGACTCAGCTGCTCATGGGCATTGTAAGACCACAAACAACACTCAGAAAAAACCATTCTTTTGTGTGAAAATTGTCCTTCAGGGTTGTCTCTATTTAATGTCATGTCTTTGTATAGATTCAGGCCACCCTGGAGGCAGACCTACGGCCTTAAAATACTCAGGAAAGCCAAGAATTTCTCCTTTCAATTTCCCAAGCAGTCTCCATATCCTAAAGTAAAAAGATTAAAACATTCAGGTAAATCCCCTATGTTCTCTACAAGAGTAAAGAATATACTGCTAAAAAGAGGCTGTCTGGGAAAGAAAAGGAAGGAAGGTTTATTTCTGCACTAGTAAGAACAGCACCATGCTGGAAAAAAATCTATGTAAGAGATAAAACCTCAAGTGCCATCTGAGATATGTGCTACTTCTCCAGACAGGGAATTCTCACATTTACTGTATCTGGCCAGAGAGATGTAAAGCCTTCCCTGGCCTTAACGGTCCCTTTTCTTGTTCAGGTGGATATTGATTTTAGAACAGAAAAACTTATGCTGCTATCCGTGGTGATCTGAGGAGGACCTGTTGTGACTCGCACATTTCCACCTAGCTGTTAGCAAATAGCCTAAAGAATAAATAAAAAGTACAGCTATTCCAGTTATAATGTAGTGTTATGAACAGGGGATCCTCTACATGACAAGTATATAGGCTTAATTAGACTGTTGATAAAAGACTGATTTGAAGTTGGCTGAACTCTTAAAATTATGATACCTACAGACCTTGGTGGACTTCAAAAAAACTCTGACGTGGTGTCTGGGGAAAAAAAAAAAATCACTGGTATATCTGGCTGATGTGAAAGCTGGCTGATTAAGGGCAGAGGTGAGCAGGTCTTTCTAGAGTGAGCTTTTCCTTGGAGAGATAGAGGCCTACAAAACCTGGCATCAGATATGTTCAATCAGGTTGTATCCTTTCTCCTTGCATCCAGACAGTCCAGCAGAAAATCTAGCCAGCAGATATTGGAGCTCTACATGGTATTTACATGTTTCATATTATAATATGTTGCTGCGATTTTGTATGACAAGCTGCTGGATGTTAAACTGGAGGTTAACTCCAGACAAATGACGAAGCCAGGGTGATTCATATTATGTGTGTTTATAAAGTTGTTTACACAATAACCAGCCAAGGACTCTACTAGAAATAAGAAACCAGATTTCATCCATGTGGCATTTACTCCACTCCAGCTACTTGTGGTGGAAGCGTCAACAGGAGTTTCAGCAAATATAATTGATGACCTTTGTCAATCTAAATCCTTGATAAACATAAATAAAGGATTTTTTTAGTCTCTGAAAGAATGGTATATTTATAGGCTTAGTGAATAAAACCTTTTCAATGTTCCCTAAAAAAACATGCTAATTTAAATAACAGAACTGGAAAGACTGCAAATCTCTAACATTGCAAAATCATTTTATTAAAATACTGCTTTTAAGGCAACAGACTAATATTGTTTGACCTCCAGGTTCATTAAACTATGATATTTTGATGGAACTTCTTATTAAAATTCCAAAGAGCTTGTGAAAAGGAGGGGGAGGATACAAAGATCTGTGAATAACACAAATAACTGCTCTGGAGTTCCAATACCTGAAACACAGATTTTTCAGGGGAGAGTTTTGTAAAAAAACACAGAATTTTATGGAGATAAATAAAATGGAAATTATATTTCAATATCTATTAATATATATTTTAATAACATTGATTTTCCAAATGTTAAACTGGTATTTTCTTTCTGTCAGTATCAATGGCCAAATAGCTAATATGAGGTACCTACAGCAGAGAACAAGATGAGCTTTTTACTTGTTAACATAAGACCTCCCAACAGGATTGTGAGCTGTGACAACCAAGGTTTGCAGTTCAGGCAGTGCCAACCTATGCATTATTCAGAGCTGTAGGTCAAGCAACCTCTCCTAACTACTGACTCCATATTCACTGCAGTCATTTCAAAACCAAGTTAGAAAGGAAAAGTAATTCTGTGTTTGGTGCATAAAAGGAGGCAATTTCCATTCTTGCAGTTTGTCATAGCAATCTGAGTGCCTTCAAAAGTGGCAGTTAGAGAAGGAAGGATTTCATATAGAATGGTAGGGAACTATCTGGGTAGGACCATAAGTGGTGACTGAATTCACCCTCATTTTCAGAGAAAGGTTTCTCTGTGTCTATGCAATTCCAGACAGATTTTTGTCCTAATTAATTTAAAACAATGCTATGTATACTGAAGCCTTTCTAGAAAAGTAATTTATTATCTTCTGTTACCTTTTCTTCAAACAAAGTTTTGCTGCTTTCCAGTCTGTAGCATCTTTTTCTCATTTCAGGTTCTTACTCTCTCTGCAAAGGATGTGGAACAGAAAGAGTTCCTATTTTTAGTTGCTGCCCTTTTTTACATTGGTGAAGAAGGGTGTGTGTGATGTCAGTGGTATCATCAGATCTAGTGCTGTCTTAAGTATTGGGATATGTGGGTAAGAGACTATGCTGTGGCCTGAGCATTTCCCAGGTAACTGGGTAAGGTGTTGCAGGTCTGGGCATGGTCTTGGATGGGTTTAGAGCCCATGCTGATATTTGGAATATGAATATTGGGTGGGATATGCCAATATTCAATGCAAGGAAAGAGAAATGTTCTTAAATTTTGAATTCACTGATGCTATTGTGGTTTTTTAAAAGGTCAAAGGGGCAGATATGAGAGAAAGACCCTTTCACAAAGTGCACTGACGAATCAGATGAGTGTGTTCTCGTGATGGCTATGTGCATTTTTACTCAAATGTGCTGGGTTTATAGCACAATTTCAGAAGACTAATGAGCAAAGCTATGGCTGTCAGATGATCAATAAAAGATGAGAAAGTTTTTATGATTAGCATCAGAAAACTGTTAAAGAGCAGCAGGAGAGAAGGAAACAAATACAACTTTCATATGAATGTAAAATGGACAAATACACAGAGGAGCTATTGCTCAGCTGTTGCTTTTCTTTCACTTCCTTCATGTTTTCTCTCTGCATCATTTCCCCCCCACTCTAAACATACAGCATGAAATGACTTTTCATTTACTCAGCTGCTAAGGCTGGTGGAGCCATTGGTAAAATTTCTTGTCCTACCTTAGTGAAGGTGTTGGGTGATTCCCCATAAGTAAGCATTCCTTGACATAAAGCAATTGTCAATAAAACATAGAGGAGAAGAGGAGAAGAGCATTCTGATTGATTATAAATTCCATCATATACCTTATCTGAACCATGCATTCCTTTAAATAAAAAATGAAGTAGAGGATGCAGGAGACCAGCATGGATAAGAAAGGAGCTGTTGCAAAAACTCAAGTGGAAGATGGAAGTTCACAGTATGTGGAAAAATAGGACTGGTCTCTTGGGAGAATTACAGGAACGTGGTCAGGGTTTGTAGGATGCAACAAAGAAGGTTGAGGCCTTCTTGGAATTAATTGGTGAAAGAAGTAAAAGAAAACAAGAAGGCCTTCTTGAAATACATCAGTGGTAAAAGGAAGAATAAGGAAAAAGTGGGCCCACTTCTGAATGAGGTAGGAGCTCTGGTGACAGAGGATATACAGAAGACAGAGGTACTGAATGCCTTTTTTGCTTCAGTCTTCACTGATAAAACCAGCCCTTGGTAATCCCAGACCCTGGAATTAAGAGAGAAAGCTTGGAAGGAGGAAGACTTTCTACAGGTTGACGAGGATTGGGTTAGAAATCACTTGGGTAAACTTAACACACACAAATCCATGGTCCCTGATGGGATGTACCCACAAATGCTGAGGGAGCTGGCTGCTGTTGTTGCTTTACCACTCTCCATTGTTTCTGAAAGATCGTGGAGAATGGGAGATGTTCTGGAGGACTGGAGGAAATCCAATGTCACTCCAGTCTTCAAAAAGGGCAAGAAGGAAGACCCTGGAAATTAAAGACCAGTCAGCATCACCTCCATCCCTGGAAAAGTGATGGAGCAGGCCATTCTAGACATCATCTCTAAGCACATGGAAGAAGGTTATCAAGAGTAGCCAACATGAATTTACTAAAGGGAAGTCATGTTTGACTAATCTGATAGCCTTCTATGATTGTCTGACTGAATGGGTAGATGCAGGGAGAGCAGTGGATGTTGTCTGTTTTGACTTCAGCAAGGCTTTTGACACTGTCTCCAATAACATCCTCATGGGTAAGCTCAGGAATTGTGGGTTAGAAGAGGGGATGGTGAGATGAGTACAGAACTGGCTAAACAATAGAATGCAGAGGGTTGTAATCAGTGGCAGTGTCCAGAGGGCGACATGTAGCTAGAGGTGATCTGCAGGGGTTAGTACTGGGTCCAGCCTTATTCAACATATTCATTGATGACCTGGATGAAAGCACAGAGTGTACCCTCAGCAAGTTTGCTGATGATAAAAAACTGGGAGCAGTGTCTGATACACTGTTCTGCCATTCAGTGAGATCTGGACAGAGAGCTAGGCAAAGGGTAACCAAATGAAGTTCAACAAGGATAAGTGTAGAGTCCTACACCTGAAGAGGAATAACACCATGGACCAATACAATTAGGGGTAGACCTGCTCGAAAGCAGCTCCATGGAGAAGGACCTTGGAGTCCTGGTGGACAATTTTTCAGTGGTGCCCTGTGACAGGATGGGGACTAATGGTCACAAACTTGAACACAGGAATTTCCGCCACAAGATGAGGAAAAACTTTACTGTGAGGATGATGGAGCACTGGAACAAGCTGCCCTGGCAGGTTGTGGAATCTCCTCCAGAGACTTTCAAAACCCACCTGGATATGTTCCTGTGTGGCATGCCCTGGGTGATCCTACTCTGGCAGGGGTGTTGGACTTGACAATCTCCAGAGGTCCCTTCCAACCTCTACCATTCTATAATCCTATGATCCGATAAAATGACATTGAAAGCTGTGACATACACTCAGTGCTACTCTAACACTTGAGGGTATTGCTTATCTCTCCATTTAGCTGAGAAACTGAATTTATCTATTGTAAAAAAGGATTAGAAACCATAATAAATCTGCTAAATAAAGCCTTCTAGCTCTTTAAAGTTCATTGTATATATTTATTTTGAATGTGATCTAGTTGTGATTGTCCACACTAGTGCAGCACATATGAAGGTATATATTTCAACTCATGAGGAATAATGAAAGGTTAATGCATTCTGATACCAAGACAGAACTTTTCAGGTTATATAAATCTTTACTGACTGATATGAATTTAGAATCCAATCTGATTTTCATTGATGTAAATACATTGATGTAAATACATAAATACATTGTAGTCCTACTGAAATTTCTGATTACAATGAGTGCAATAAATGAAGGGGTTTGTTTGAACCACTCTGTTTCTTTGAAGAACTGTAACTACACATACTATGTATCACAGAAGGAAGATATCATCTGAAGGAAAAAATAGCATTTTATTTATAGTTTGAAAATCGTATTGATATTTGTGGTTTTTTTTTTAAGGATGGGACAGGTAGTGGGGAAGCTGGAATACTGTCATGTACTTTCCTCTGTTAATTTTCTAGAGTTTGTTCAGGTATAAAGAGCAATGATCCAAAATTTCTGTCACCTACAGCACTTCCCTGAGAGTGAATCATAACAAAGAGAAAAAGCCTTGCTCCTGTCATTGCTGATCCTGTTACCAATGAAGGAGTTTAAGGACAGAATTTCTAAGGAAAATTTAGAACACTACTAAGTTAATCAGATGTTATTCATTACTGTTTAATCCACAAAAAGCAGCCAGAAAATATCAACACTGAAAGTGATTGTAGCCTTCAATTATCAGAGCAGTCCCTGGAACAGATCTGGCTGAAGTCTCTGAGGACTGTCCTCAACTATGACCAGGCTTGGAGCAAACAGCACTAAGAGCAGTGTTTCCAGTGTCTGTTTAGCTGTGGCCATGCTGTTCTGGAGAGTTATACACAGATTTAGCCTGGACACAAATAATTCTGTAGCAGTTGGCTTTAAGTCAGGAAAACATTAGACATATCTAATTTACAAGTCTAAATTTAGCTGAAGTGTTTCAGTATGGCTCTTTGTAAAATGCACTATTGCCCAGTCTGGTTTAACAACACGAATGAACTTTGATGTCAGGGAAAATGTTCCTTTTTAAATGAGAGGAAAGGATAATCCAGTTAAATATTAAACAAATAATAAAGTGAAACAACTTCCTTCTGTGTGTGAAAATGGAGTATTGATAATGTGGGTTCCAGACCTCGACAAAGCTGTAACTTGTTGGCTTCAGCTCTTAAACAAATGGCAATTTTAGAATTAGGCAGGCAAATACTGAAGATGCTTCTATACTTCTGGGAGCTGCTATACTTATGGCAAGTCAAATATAAAATCAATGTAAGGTAAACCCAAATAAAGCCCCGGGAAGTAAAGTTACATTTTTGCTGCAAAAATCAGGCAGACTGGTATGTTACTAGCCAAATATTTCCTGTGATATTGGTTAGATAAGGATACACAAATACTGTGAAATTACATCCAGGCAAAGAGCAAGGACAGTCCTCCCCAGGTGGATCAAAGCGCAGCAAGGAAGTTTACTGACCCATCAGTCATTAGCTCCTAGTTGGGTGTGAACAAATTTTCTTGAAGCTGCTGTTGCTTTAGAGGTGTCCTCCAAGGCTCAACCAGCAAACACTGGAGGTGATAGTATAATTAATATAACCCCAACGGATCTCTTGGATGCATTTATAAACCATGAGGTTTTCCTTTTTGTTTTGTTTTAATTAAAGCTGAGAATTATATGTAGCACAAAGATATTATGAATACTGATTGGTGGGAGGAAAAAATGTCTTTGGTATTTACTGTTCATGCAGTTCCCACTGTGATACTGATGATAAGAAAAGTAAAATAATCCACAGAAAATTTGCAATTTACTAAGTGCCCTTATAGATTTTCCTGACACTGGTTTGTTTAGAGAAAGCTTTTATTCCTTGCTTTCACTTCCTCAGCCAAGCCCCATATGAATTCAGAAATAACCAGTATTTAAAACCTAATATCCTCAAATAATGTCTCATATTTTCATGTATCCTGTGAAGAATTAAATGGGTTATTGCACAGTGATTAAAACAATCTACTTATTCTGAAGTAGCCATAATGTTATGCATATGAGCAACTAGTTTCCTTTATGCTAAATATAATAATATCATACAGGAGTATGTTACATTATTAAATCTGATCTAGAGAAATATCCTAGGATTAATACTGTTCATACATGACAATATCATCACATCTTATCCACACATAGGTTGGAATGTCGAAATTATTTTCTTTTACTACCTTTTGAATAAGACCACATTTTACATTTCTCAAACAGATATTGACCTGCCCGCCAGACTGTTCTAAGCAGAATAAACTAAAACCTGATATTAGAAACATTTTCTTCTATTTCCTGATTTAACAACACCCCAGTACTACTGAGTTGTCTGAAATGTATAGATATGTAATGATAGAAACTCAACTGAAAGGGCATCAAGTACCCTACTTCAGATATTTAAACCTTTCAGTTTTGGCAGTCACCAGTTATGTATCAACCTTCCTCACTGTCCTTAGTGACAGAGTCACAAGAAAGAAGGCTTAACAAAAACTTCAAGAGGCTACAAAGGTGGAAATTCATCACTTTAAGGGTAGTAAATATGACCAAGGAGGTTGTCTTCAAACTGTGTTCATTGATATTTCCTTGTCCTTTTCCTTAGTTATCCCTGCCTGCAGATTAATGGAGATTAATTAATTGCAGATTAATTAATTACCCTGGCTGCCCATTACTGTTGTCTTATTCACATAAGAACAGAGGTTTTTTCCCTGTTTTTTGAGCTTAGCACCTATCTGATGACTTTTCACGTATCTTCCTTTAGGTCTTCCCTTGCCTTGGCTATTTCAACTCTTTCAATCTTTCCTTGTAGGTTATGTTTTCTAGATGTCTAATTATTTTTTTATTATGTATTATTCTTTTTTATATTTCATTTAAAGTCTGAACATATTTTCATTACTGAAGATTTTTATATTCTACTGTCAGCTTTCTTCAGGGAGAAGAGATGGAGTAATTCTTCACCTGCTCTGTTCACTTCCCTTACTATTATCTTATTCTACTTGTTTCATTATTTTAGACTTATTTTGTTATAACTGCTTCTGATTCTTTTCTAACCTCTGCGGTCTTTAGCAGCCATCCATGGATGACTGGTTCTTTTTCAAAGTTTCCTTTTCTATTAAAGAATCTGAGCAGTAAGCAGTTTAGTGTGCCTGATATACAATAGCTTTCACAACTAGGAAAATAAAATTGAAAGGGTCCTTTCTATCACTGGAGAAGGAAAGATAGAGTCTGTCAGAGGAGTGTAAGTTCTGAAGATGTATATTTTATACCATTTTATTCCTCTTCACACTCAGAATACTGCAGAATTTGTATTTAGGATACCAAATGAAGAGTAAGGCTTAGAGAAAATTGAACTGAAGGCAAACAAAACTCATGTGTAGATTTAAAAAGCAAAATGAAAAAGGAGAGATAACTGGGAAAGAAAACATTTTCTTCTCAGAAACATTTAGATATTTGAAGGTACATCTCATCCTGGATCTAAATACTTTTCCAAAATAACTCTTTCAACATGATCTTTTCTCCATACCCCAACATGTAGCTTGGGTAAGATGTGGTTACTTCTGTGAACACTTAGAGCTCATACATCTGAAGGATCACACTTAAATCAGACAACTTTTTTTTCTTTTGGAAGCTGGATTAACATCTTTGAGATATGTCTTAGATCTTTGTACTTGCTGTAAATACATCTAACAGAATACTACATGTCATTTACAATATGAACTGTATTTGAGTCTCTATATATTTCACAAAAATGAAATTAGAAGTCTTTTCAGAATGTCCTTGAGACTTTTCTTTTCCAAAATTAATAACACAGTGATCTAAAATATATTAAAAAAAAGTGTTTTGTTTTACTATGAATTATTCAGGTGAAGATCTAATGAGACACCTTGTATTTATGAACTCTGTAAATGACATCATCATACCCTGGTACCAAAGAAACAAAAAATAGCAAAATATTGTACTGTGATTAAATACATATTTTTACTCAAAACCCAGAGTTAGGTATAAGCTATGAAGTAAATATGGAAGTCAAATCTTAAAAAATTACCTAGGTGAAATATAATTTTCTTAGCCAAAAGAAGAGTTAAATGGTGAGAGTTCTATAAATGTTCCAGATGTTGTAGGATCATAGAATACCAGGTTGGAAGGGACTTCAAGGGTCATCTGGTCCAACCTTTCTTGGCAAAAAAAACAGTCTAGACAAGCCTCTCCATATGAATTTTACAAGTGTCCAATGTTGGGGACTTCCCCACTTCACTGGGGAGATTATTGCAATGGCACTTCACCAGGTCCCTTAGTACCCTTGGGTGGATGAATCTGATCCCATACATCTGTGTGTATCTAAGTGGTGTAGTAGGTCACTAATGATTTCACTTTGGATTATGGGGTCTTCATTCTGCTCCCCATCCCTGTCTTCAAGTTCAGGGAGATGGGTACAGTGAGAACAACTGGTCTTACTATTAACACTGTGGTAAAGAAGATGTTTTAAGTACCTTGGCCTTTTCCTTATCCTTTGTCACTATGTTTCTCCCTGCATCCAGTAAAGGATGGAGATTCTCCTTAGCCCTCCTTTTGTTGCTAATGTATTTAAAGAAACATTTAGCATAGAGGTTGACATGTGTGGGATGATTGCAGAGGCCTTGAGAATTCAAAGGATGATAGATGAGGGCACCAAGATAGCAACAACTCACCAGTAGACAATTATTCGTCACAAAAGGAGTTCAGCCTTGTGAACTGGTTAAAACTTACTCTGTGTATCAGATTCAAATGGACTCACACATCACCAGAGAAAGAACAAGGTTATCAAAGGCATGGAAGCATGTTAGAGTGTGTAAGAGAAGTTTAGGAAAACCACAAAAATTATACCAGAGAGTACTATAGCAAGGAGCAAGAAGCTGTCAGCTACAGGCTTCTTCTGGCAAGGCACTCAGGATGACAACAACTGATCGTAATCCCTGCAAGCCCAGCCTCAGTCTGATGTCATAGAGAGTAGGACCCAGAAGAGCAGTGTAAGAACAAGCATAACATCAGGTGAAGAAGTCTGTATATGCGCGTGTCATTTTAAACTTACACAATTCAAACTGTTAGATTTAGCATCATTGTAACTGTACTGGTAGTAATGCTCTGATAAGACTTTTAAGACTTTAGACTAGAAATAAATCATAGAATCATAGAATCATTTTGGCTGGAAGAGACCTTTGAGTCCCTTGGTGTGTTTCTTTTGCCATTAGAAAGACTGCAAGTGTAAGAAACTTGTGGGAAATGAATCAGCTTATTCTGTAACTTTGGATGCAACAAATTGGCAGAGCTGGACCTTCTGAACTCAGACTCTGAACCCAACTGCACCTGCTGGGTGGGTTTACACAAGTCACTCCTATCTCTCTGTGCCTCATTATTTTCCATCAGAAAAATAAAGGTAGAGAGACTGACCTCTACTGATAGAAAGCACTGAAAAAGAAGAGCTAGTAGTAGTGTGTGTGAATCAGAATGAAACAGGCACAAAATTCAATGCTGAATTTCGGGACTTGACTCCCTCTGGAATTTTTGAAGCCCAAAAGTTCACAGGTTATCAGACAATGTCTCCACGAGTGCTCAAGTTTTACTCTTGCTGTTGACTCCAATATAATGAGAGACAGAGGAGTTGGTCCTGTATCAATTTCTCCAGCATATACAGTTTGATGATCTCATGACAGCTCCTCAGGAAGAAACAACTCTTTCTTAAGAAAGATATTCAAGAGACAGGTAGAAGTTATATGCCAAACTGATGTCATAATATTTCCCATTAAAAAAAAAAAATGTTTGTACACTGTGATTATTATTATCTACATCTGGAATCTCTGGCTCATCTTTATGACTCCTAATTTACAATTTTTAATATACAAGCCCCCCCAAATATTCACTTTTATGTAGATGTTAGTCAGCATGAAATCTAGCACATTTCAACTTCAAAAAGTAAAAGCATATACTTCATATACCTTAACTCATTTATACATGTTTTGCTGTGCTGCAACCTGCTCCTATGAGGTGCAATGTCTCTGCAGAGCAGCAGTCGTTAACAGGCAGGCAGACATGTTCTGAGATCTGCAAGGACAAATCACTAGACTATTCTGTGTTCATGTTACCTGAGATGGGACACGTGGGTGGCATGGCAAGGATGATAACAGTAAAATAATACCATGACAATAATGATATGAATGATAATGATAGCAATGAATGATAATAATTATAATAATGGCAATAGTAATAATGAGCAAGGGTTTTTTTTATCTTTAAAAGTTGCCAGATTTATCAGCCTGCTACATTCCCATTACAGCAGCCTCCAACTCCTTAACAGGTATCTGCTTAAGTATGCATATAGGTATCTATGTATCAATTGATAGATACAAATGTGGGTATTGAGTTTTAACAATCTTAAAATGCATGGACAGCTTTGAAAGAGTGCTGAAGATGATGATATCAGCCAGAAATCCTAGTGCCTCTGCTCAAGGGAGGTCAAATAAACCAGACCAAATGTTACCCGAAGTTATTCCAGCTCTGCATTGAAATGGTGAAGGTTAGCTTATTTTCTGATATCATGTCTGAAATAAAAATCAGTTTATCCTTCTGACAAGTGTGGAAAATCATCAGGTGAAATACTAGTCAATTTTGCATACTATTTTTGCAATACTGTCACGGTTTAGGGTCAGGGTGACCCCTCCAACCTGTAACAGATGCTCTCTATTAACCCCCTCTCTCCCCAAAGGGGAAGAGAAAGGGAATAAGGGAGAGAGACTTAGCGATTAGAAAAGGAAACTAGAACATCTTTAATGAAAATGAAAATGAAAATAATAATAATAAAAATAGAATATTTACAAATATATACAAAACTGGTATCGAACCCAACGCCTCTGATGGCAATTACATCACCGTCACCGATGCTGTGGAGCAGGCACCTTTGAAGTCCAAGGCTGGGTCCTGCAGAAGACAGGAGCTGTGTTCAGGAGCTGGATTCTGGTACCTGATTCAGGAACACACCAACTGGAACTGAAGGAAGAATGAAGAGAGTCCTCCTTGGATGCTCCAAAGAAGGAACCGAAAGAAGACCTGAGCCAAGCCAAGCCAAGTTGGCAAAGCAGTCCAAGGGGGGAGAAGAGCCTGGGAGCCCCCAAAGAGAGATCAAGCAAGCAAGCTATAGACCCTCCAGATCCCTCTGCTTTATATCAAATATGATGTATATGGGATGGAATACCTCGTTGGTCAGTTTGGGGGTCACCTGCCCTGTCCTCTCCTGCCTGCAGGTGCAGCCTTTCACTTTCCTGCACCCCCAGTGTGGTACACAAGATCCAGCAGTGGCCTTGGTCTGCACACCAATCCTTGGTAGTAACTCTAAACACGGGGTGCTATCACTGCCAGCAGCAGACACTGTGAAAACAAGCTGTTAACTTCAGAAAGTGCAGTTAGTCAGAAGAACTGAGATGAAAAGTAAAATCACTGAACAGAACCAGCTCTTTTCTCACCCAAACCAGGACAAATACCATCTGGCTAAGCTATTAAAAAAAAAAAAAAGACACTTAATATGTCACTTGACTAAATTATTAAAGCCTGTTAATTGACTTTGTATATATAAAAGAATTAAACATTCAAGCTTTTAAAAGACTGTTAAAAAAAAAAAAAAGTAGCTGCAAATCCTTGTGAAAAATCTTCTTTGGAAAAGCCCAGAGAAATTGTCCCATTTCCTCTTTGTTATTCATATGAGTTACTTTTTTTTCAGAATGAAAGTGAAAAGAATATCAGAAAAATTGGAATACAACTTTGCAGAAAATTAAAGGTTCTCCAGGGGAGTAAGCAATAGCTTCTGGATAACAGGTATAAAACCATTCTTTGCTTGTATATAGCCAATTATGTAATTATATCAAATTTGCCTTGAGGATAAATTAATCAATAGAATAAATTTGCCTACTTGCTCCAAAAAAACCGCATGGTGATGAAGGCAGTTGGAGACCCAGCTGGAGAGTTTTGTGGAAGGAATGGATGTGAACTGTGAAACTTGGAATACAGCAGCACTAATGAGGAAGGATGCATCACAGGATTTTCTAAGCTTCAAAACTTGAATGGCTCTGGGTACACAGAACGTTTATTGGAGGCTCTGTTAAATGAAGTCTCAGCTAAGACACTGACAAATCACTTGTGGAAAACATTAGGTATATGCAGCCTTTTCAGAAACACATAAATTCCAAAGAGTTTTATTATGCTCTCCAAAGATTTTAAAAACTCCCCAGTCAGATGAAAGTGCAAATAAACCAAAACCAAACCAAACCAAACAACAAAACAAAGACAAAACAAACAAACAAAAAAACCCAAACAAACAAAAAAACCCAAACCAAAACAAAAAAAAACACCCCAAACCAAAACATTAGAAAAATTTCTTTTATAACCTTTCCCTTTTGGGTAGTATCCTTAGGATAGTTATCCCTATCCCCTTTGCCACTAGGATTAATTTCTTGCACTTTGTGTTTAGGAATATCTCCTTCAGGTGCCGAAATTGTCAGCGCCTTCTTTGCATAGTGTAGGACAAGAAAGGTTTAGAAATACATAAAGATCTCCCTTCATACTGGTCTAGTGGGAGGTGTCCCTGCCCATGGCAGGGAGGTTGGAACTAGATGATCTTCTTGGTCCTTTCCAATGCAAACCATTCTGTGAGTCTTATGATTCTATGAAATTTCTGCTTGCTCCTTACCCATTGCATGGTGATGCTAAATTGGTATTACTAGGGTGAGCATTTCAGCAGATACGAAGTGGACTTACTGCTCCTGAGTGGACAAGGCAATAACCCTGGAACCAGAAATCTGAATTTTTGGAGGCAAACCTCATATATCAGTCAGATTTTTGAGAAAGCACCTCAGCTTTACAAGAACAGTCTGGGTAACCTACAGCAGTCACTGAAATTTCTGAGAGGCAGCTGTTCAAACTGTATATTAAGGATGTGTCCAAAGGAAGGCCAGAAAGATGGTGAAAGGACTAGAGGGCATGACATGTGAGGAAGGACTGATGATACTAGATTAATTCAGTTTACAGAACAAGAGACTGCAGGGTGGCCTCATTTCTGTCTACAACATTGGAGTTGTAAGCAGAGAGGGAGGTGCTGATCTCTTCTCTCTGTAGTCCTGTTATAGGATGTGAGGGAATGGCTTAAAGCTGTGTCAAGGGAAGTTCAGATTGGACATTAAGGAAAAGTTGTTCACTGAGAGGGTGGTCAAGAACTGAAATAGGCTCCCCAGAGAAAGCGAGTCAAGAAATACCTGAACATTCAGATATATGCTTTAACTTTTAGGTTGCCCTGTGTGAAGTCACGAGTTGGACTTGATGGTCTTTGTGGGTCCCTTCCATCTCAGAGTATTTTATGATCCTCTGACTCTAAACATTACCAGTAGCAGCATCAAGCCACTATCAGCAGTGCATTGCAAAGCCACAATGTTGTTCTTTGAATTTGTTCTTTGAATTCTATATTCTGGTGCTCTTCTGGGGCAGTGCATGTGTGGAGCTGTTTGGGTAGCATTAAATAATTCAGCTTGTTATGCAGTAACTTCCGTATCTTTCAAATAAGTTAATTTCAGATAAAACTTCTGTAAGACTGTCTTTCCATTTATCTTTAGACTATGCTTCATGAAGGAGCTACTAAGAGTCACAATTTTTTGAATGTAAGAGTTTCTAAAGACTAATTTAATTATCATGAAAAGAGAAATGTCTGGATTTTTACACTGATACCTGGCTCAGCCTCACTCAGTGACAAAGAAGGTCTTGAATGCACGGAATGATCCAGCAACCCTGAAGAAATTGTCCATCCATCCTGTTAGTAATAATCATCAGTTATGCAATTTGCCAAATCATTGATGTGATCTGAGCAGTTTAAGCTGCAGATGGCTCCCACTGTTAACCCTGCTAGTTATAGACTATGTACATTGTTGGTATGACCACAGCTTTACTCAGGGAAAACCCCGGGTAATCACAGAAAAAAGTACTACATCTACCTATGGATTCCTTGAGCTTTTGCCCCTATGTTACCTCTGCAACAATGTGAAGTCTTGATGAATGGATAGTTGTAATTTCTTAATATAAAGTCTTCCATAAAAATGTACATTTTAGTTACTGTAAATTGGGTATTTTTAAGATAGTTACACTTCATTTGTTGATGAGATGCTTCTCATATGTGCATTATGATAGGGTGCATACCATGCTTGCATATAATTTCTGACAAGTGTTCAGGGATGTTATTTGATTCTCCTAAATACAAAGTGACTTGGAGAATAAGGAAGAATTTCAGCTATGAACTTGTTATTATTAGCAGCCCAGAAAATTGCACAAATTTTCTAAAGAGTTGCACATATTTTGCACTAACCTCATGGACTCTTACTTGTCCACAATAAACAATTCCTTCCTGGTTTTATTCTTTATTTTTAAACCTGCTGCTATTTCTTCATTTCAATCAATATGAGTCTAACTGGGAAAAAAACCCAAAAAGGTTCTTTTCTTTCCTTCCTTACCCCCCCCCCCCCAAATTTGCGATCAGTTGGCGACAAGGGGGGAATGCCAGCACTGGATAAAGGGGGGACAGGCAGCAGGGGAGGAGGGAAACACATTTCGTTGGGTAAAGA
>JANHFX010011086.1:0-14550 GCA_027560015.1 Chloroceryle amazona | reverse complement strand
TCCCTTATTCCCTTTCTCTTCCCCTTTGGGGAGGGAGGGGGGTTAACAGAGAGCATCTGTTATTGGTCTAAGGGGCCTCCTTGACCTTAAACTATGACACTAGAAAATATGCCAAATTCTGGTTTTATTTAGAATTGTATTTGTCTGTTTAAAAGAAAACATGTTCCAGCATCCAACTTTCATCCCAGTTCCAAGCATTACTTGTAGCATCCTAAAATAAGATAGCAATAATAAAGAAACTTAGACTCATACCCTAAATGTAACTTCTCCATAAATCTGAACCATAATCCCATTGTTGCTATGTTATTTAAACTGCATGGAAGGAGGATAAACTGAGAATGAATTGGAGCAAGGCTACCACCTTCCGCAGAAAATCTATTATACTCTTAAATCCTTTAGTAACTATGTTCTGCCTTCATCTAAAAGTAGACCTTGGTTGGACACATTGCCTCAAGGTACATGACCTCTGAATTTCAGAATGATTCAGTAAAAAAGGTATTTGATTCAAGACGAAACTCTTGTTGAAGTTAGAATTTTAAGAGAAAATGGAGTAGAAAAAGAATAAAAAAAAATAATCTTTTTTATTTCTACAACTAATCTGCCATCTCACTTGAAAATGAAAAATACAATAAATCTTATTATATTCTTTGATGGTATTTGGCAGACCTGTAGATATTTTTGACTATTCAAAGCCTTGTTCTTCTTTGCCTTTTAATGGTAAGATCACAACACGAATACCAGAGCCAGTCACCAACAGCTCTAGTAGAATGTAGGAAAAAAAACAACAGTGGGGTCCTATATTTTAATATGATATACTGCAAAATGCAGTTATATATATATATCATATAGTACAAAATTATTACTGACAAGGTAAATTGGGAACTGGAACAATCAATGAAAGTCATGAGTAATATATTTAAAACTGATAAAAGGTAATAACATTTTGCCTGAAATATAAGTGACAGGTGTAATTCATTTCCACAGGATAATACTGCTATCAAGAGGAGTACTGATACATATAGGATTCCAATACAGAATGAAAGAAAATTCTTAGCTATGCAGTGGAGCATAAAATTAATATATACCCATAAGCTTTAAGATATAAATTAACTACAAGCTGGCAGCAGTTAGAAATAAATTTTTCCACTGGACAAGTTATTCCTTGTGTGTTTTAGAATTTTCTGCAGCTGTCTCTAATTAATCTGGTACAACCATCATTAGAGGCAGTATATAGGGTTACTGGGCATGCACTACAGCAATTCTTAGGTGTTCTGCACCCTTAACTTACAAGGACAGTTTATTTTGGTGGTTCTCTACTATGCTGTTCTTGACATTTAAAATTAATTAAGATTTTACAGTATGTAATGATTTTAATATTTAGGGAAGCTCATCACAACAACAGCTTGAAAATTAATCATAGAAATATATTCTCATAGACTCATAGAATGGTAGGGTTTGGAAGGGACCTCCAGAGATCATCAAGTCCAACTCCCCTGCCAATGCACAACACCTAGGGCATGTCACACAGGAACAGATCCATGCAGGTCTTGAAAGTTTCTAGAGAAGGAGACTCCACAACATCTCTGGGCAGCCCACTACAGTGCTCTGTTACTCTCACGGTAAAGAAGTTTTTCCCACATGTTGAGCTGAAACTTCCTATGTTTTAGCTTGCTACCATTACCTCCTGTCCTGTTACAGGGCATAAATGAAAATAGCCCCAACTATTTGACACCCACCCTTCAGATATTTGTAAACATTAATAAGATCCCCTCTCGGTCTTCTCTTCTCTTCTCTAGGCTAAACAGTCTCTCAGGCTTTCCACATAAGAGAGAGCTTCCAGTCCCTTTATTCCTGTCAAATCCCTTTACTCTGTAAAAGTAAGATTTTTCTCAGCAGTGTTCATGTTCACACATGCATTCCTATCTACATTTCTACCACTTTTTAAAATATCAGATAAGAAATCAGGGAAAAAAATAATAACAAAAAGTTGTCTTTGTTAGAGAAGAATGGTAACAGAGAAGATAACTGAGAAACTTGAACACACAGATAACCTGTATTTACTCATACTGCAGATAGTGGTAATGAAAGAAGACTAAAACCCTGAGAGAATATGCTTCATGTCACACTTGGAAATACCAACTGCTAAAATTCCCCTGAACTATTGTATTAAAAGCTGAAAAACTCTTTGGTTGAAGTAGAAACAAAATGCTGATGATTAACCTTTTAATTAGACCATAAAGATAAACACAATCTGTTGCACTGATCAAGCTTTATTATACATATTGTCATTTACGTATATTTAAAGACATTATAGTCAAATATTCAAAAAAAGTAATGCAAAGCAATGACATATCAATATTAGTTGTATTATTCTCTTGTTCTTGAATTTCTCACTCAGAATCACAAAAATCTAGTGAATTTCTTCTGCAAGACCCCGTATGACCTTCATTTTGACCTGTGCTTGTGGTAGTACATAGATACTCAATTTCATTTTTGGAAAGATACCTTATGAGACAGTACAGTATTAAAAAGACCTCTCACTCATCAACTTGATTTGACCTTACCTCCATAAGTAGTTTAGTAAACCAGATGGATGAAAGTTGAGATGTGCACTGTCTGTTGAGGTGACGCTCCTAACTTTGTGACCCACTATCCTTTGATTAAGAATCTTTCAGAGAGAATAGCAATTTAATTTATCTGAAAGAAACAAGACTTAGAATAATTTTAAAGCCTTTATACAATTACAATTGAAAAATAAATTAATCATCTTGTATGGAGTTACCAGTAGAACTCGTATATATTCACCCATATATGGGCTTCTTGGATTCATAGAAGAGCTAGTTTAGTGATGTCTTATATGAGAGAAAGGGCATCACGCTGTGTCTCAAACTGTGGTGCATTTAGTACATCATCATGTCAAAAGAACGTTGATGGCATTCAGCACAGAGTTCCATAGACTTTTATGAACTATGTTACTACATCTTCTAAGAAAATTATTTACAGTTTCCTCTAGGAGGAGAGGTAATTTTAAATCTTACCTGGTCCATTTGGTGGAACCACTTAATACAAGACTGAGATAACTTACACATGCAATCTATGAGGTTAGTACAGAGTTAAATTTTGAGCCATACTCAATAAGAAGTTGAATTGTTTGGATCTTTTAGAAATAGGCTCTCAACAACTGTTTAAAGGAACTGGTCAGTAGTGCTACTGTTGCTCCTAAGTTCTATTTTTCCAAGATCTATCTGAAGAAATTGTACATGAAACAGCGTAGATGGAATCAATAACATGTATCTAGGTTTATTTATTTGCTGTCCTAAAGTAAATGAAGTACTTCAGTGTTCAAGTCACCACAAAGTTCCTATACATGAAGGAAAGAAATTCTGTAAAAAATACAACACAGCTATATGTTGTTATCTTTTGGTCCAGAATATTTGATTTCATTAAAACATGTAAAAAAATAGGAACTGCAAAATTAAAAATACAGAACTAATGTGTTAGGTTTTTTCATAAGAACGTTTTATTAAATAATATTAAAATTGGAAGATTTGGGGTGTTTTTTCCTTTTTTCATAATGGCAATTCTTTTAATAACTGTGAGGAAGAGGTGGTCTGGGGAGAATGTGGTAGAAAAAGAAATAACATCATCAGAAATTCCTTAAGGATTCACCACTATTTCTACAGATATGCAGAAAGAAACCTTTTTTAAGGGAATCTATTTTATCTTTATGGAGCATGAACATAAAATGCCCATGCATATGGGCATAAGAAAAAAGTTCTCTAGCAAAAAAAAAAATAAATTAGAAAGTTTGCTTAATTTTTATTACTTATTTCACTGAAGCTTTTATATGCAATTTTGGAAACTACTGGAATCCTAATGATTAGTTAACATTTAAATACCTACTGCAACGTATCAGATTTATGTTCTGGGCACTCCTAAATCTAGGACTGCATGAGGAAAGATTTAGCTGAATTTGTCCAGACAGACAATATTTACTTTCAACAACTGCATTTCAGGGAAACTTCCAGTATGGAGTAGTGAAATAAAAAAAAACAACACAACAACAACAAACAAAACAAAACAAAACAAAACAAAAGCATAAGAAAGCTGCAAATCAAAAAGACAATCTTACTTCCCAAACGAAAATGGGATCTTTATGCTCTAAGGTGTTGCAAATACCAAGGGGTTGATACGTGTCAGTCTTTACTCCCACAGGTTTGCGTGTATTCTGTGAGCAGCTGAGAATGGAATGGTTAAGAGGTGTGATAACAGTTCTGTATCTATAACACATTCATCTTGAAGTACAGTAATATATTATGTTGCTATGATTTTTTTTTACTGGTAATTTTATGCAGAGTTAGGCTTCTGAGTACCTCTATCTAAATGTCTATGAAATAGGATATGTTAAGGGAGGAATTAGAGAAAACATTAAAACTTAATGAAGCATGGCTGTCGCAAGTGAAGGAGATGAATAGGTTGAGTAGGTATGTATCAGATACATATAGCTGACAGATATAATGTGATGCATAGTGTATGCATTATTTAATTAATAGACATCATAAAATGTATGTCTTTAAGGGTTCTCCAGATTCTGCAATACTATCTCAAAAAAAAAAAGATAGGTGCTGCACAGAGTATGATTTCCTTCTGTGAACGTCTCCTCTGCAAGAAAAATGAATAAGTACTTTTATGACATGACTAATAGAAGATTTGATCCCTACTTCTGAAAGTCGCAGCATTTCTTATGTTAATTTGGATGGTCAGAAAAATGTAAGAAAAGTAGGGCTCGTTACAGTCTCTATTCTCCATTTTTAATTCTGGACTATAGTCTCTGTAGATTTTGGTCATTTTTTGAGATGTAATTACTAAAGACATAGAACAATCCAAAGAGGTAATGGTAAAGGGATGAAGTCTGGTTCCCCCTCAAGCAAAAAATATTTTTGGTCATCTGCCACACATTTAGGTCTACAACAAGAATGTTTAGATAAGGTGGGTACTCATATAATTTATTGAAAAATGTATGCATTAGACCGTGATCTTTACAGTAAAGTGTCAAAAATACAAGTCACAGCATACAACCTTTTGAAAATTGTTTCCCTTTTGAAAATTGTTTCTCTTGTGTACCTGACATACAGAAAAAATAAGTCAAAAATAACAATTAAACAGAGATAATATTTTTTTTTTCAAAATCACCTTGGTTTTTAACTTATTTACCAAGATACCTAATTCATTTGTGAAAAAACCTTTATCTCAGTCTTGCCTATCCAGTCATTTCCTCTTTATTTTATTAATTTTGAAGAAAATCGTATCTCTAAAATCATAAGTTCTTCAGTCTTGCATTAATAATGCTTGCATATTAATAAACCTGTAAGAGCACATATATTGACACATCTTATTTTCATTCCTTGATGAGTGTATAAATTTTATGCTCTCACAATGGATGTTAGGATAACTAAAACGTATTAATCACTTTGAAAAATCTAAATAGACAAATAAGAATCCTTCCAATAAAATAAAATTCAGCTGAAATCAGGGTATATATTTTCTAGGTAAAGCAAGTTTTTCCTCTCCAGAGTCTGAAATTAAACAGACAATTTTATTTATTTATTTATTTAGTCTCTCCGTAATCACTCTTGAGTGCTACTCAAAATGTTACTGATAAAGGGTTAGAAGACTGGAGCAACAGATTCAAATGTAGGAACTTCCTATCAGTATGCTTTAAAGATTCTCCTGTAAAAGCTTGAATAATATACATACATATTTATTTATAAAAAGATAAAGCTAAAATATGTACATTGACCATTAGATAGGTTGCCTAATTGGAATTTTAAAATAAGCTCTCAGGATTTTCAAACTGACCATTCTCTTATTGATTATATTTACTTCTCTTTGTGTAGTAGTACTCTTTTCCTTTTTTCATGGATTTAAATGCATGTTAGGATCAGGAAGTTATTGTTTTCCTATTTGTTTTTACAACATGTAGAACAACAGAGAAGTGGTCCTTGACTAGCACATTAGGTAATAAATTGCTGCAAATTATAGCACTATCATAACATAAATATAAATATATTTTATTCTGAGTTATGATAAAGTAAAGAATAGCAAACACAGAATGACCCAACAATTGATGGCTGGCCATATGCTAATGAGCCACATTATTTTGACAAAAAGATTTTGCCAAGCAGAAATAATATGTGCCTTGTGATTAAAATCCCTAAAACTATAATTGTGGAATTAATGTGTTATTTAGAGTGTACAGATATTTGGGTTGATGGTATTTCTGGGGGAAATGTGAATGAGGTAAATCATTCTATGAAGATGGCAGAGCTATTGTCATTCTGGCTTATCCCCAGTCATTTTGACCAGTGAAGAGATTTCAGGGAAAGAAGAAATTGAGCAACAAAAACATTTCCAAGAACTTATGTCTTGCCATTTTGTTGATTACCTGTATGGCACCATGGAGGAAGAATGAGATTGACAGTTTGCTTTCAGAGAGGATACAGGGTTCAGAACATGACAAAATAGACAGAGGTTGCACTCAAATGAGCAAACAATGAAGGCTCTAAGTGACTTCTTGCAGCAGGAAGAAGTATTTTCTTTTAACTACAAGTGTGCCCTTACAGAATAGACAGAAAACCTTGGCAGCAGACATGAATATGTACCCTCTGAGAAGGTCAGCTGAGCTTGATCCATGTGTCAAAACCAAAAGAAATCCATGGATGACTGTGATTGCAGACTATGAAAGATTAAGATACCCATCTGCTGACCAGTTGTACTGTTTTGTGTGGTCGATTGGTTGGTTGGTTAAATCCAAAATATTGTAAAAAGAGGGCTGAGACACATCTAGTTTTTGGAGTGTCATCCCTTCCTGCTTATCCACATGGGCACTAATGGTATTACCAAGAGAGATTTTGAGTATATCAGAATTGACTATAAGGTTGAGGGGACTGAAGAGAATGAGAGTCCAGGTAATGTCATCCTCAATCCTGCTAGTGAGAGAAGAGGCTCTTGTAGGAATTTACACACAGAGATGGTGGGCACCTGGATGTCCAGAGGGTGCCCCATGCAGAACTTTGACCATGGGAGCACTTTTGAGAAAGAAGAGATGGGGACTAGATGATGGTTGGACTAGATGACCTTTCAAGGTCCCTTCCAACCCTTAATATTCTGTGATTCTGTGACCATATGACAAATCAGGGTAAGATCATGTTTCCCATCAGAGTTGCTAAAATCTTAAGGAGAGCTTTAAAATAGATTTATCAGGAAAATGTGATCACAGCTGAATGAGAAGTGGACAAAACTGTGGGAAGCAAGGGAGTGCTTGGAGAATGTATTTGGTTCATGTAACAAGGTTTTGGTAGTAAGGAGTACTGGAGGGATGGTTTCTGTGAGAAGGCATCAGAACTTATTCCCATGTTGGACAGAGCTAGTTCCGGCCAGCTCCAACATGGACTCATCACTGCCCAAAGCCGAGCCAATCAGTGATGTTGGTAGCATCTTGGTGAAAATATAATTAAGAAAACATAAAAAAGTTGCACAACAGCAACTGGGAGAAAAGATTGAAAGTATGTAAGAGAAACAGCTATACAGAAACCAAAGTCAGTGAACGACAGGAAGGAGGCTTTCCAGTTGCCAGAGCACAGATTGCCCTGTAGATTGTGGTGAAGACCATGGTGATGAAAGTTGTCCCCCTGCAGCACTTGGAGGTTGACAGTGGAGAAGATATTCACCCATGGACATGGGTGAAATTCACCCATGCCCATGGACATGCTGCTATGGATCCCATGCTGGAGCAGATGGATGTGCCCTGAAAGAAGCTGTAGCCCATGGAGACAAGACCATGCAGGGGAAAGTTTTAAAGATGTGACTTATGTGGGAACCATGCTGGGGTAGTTCTTGAAGAACTGTATCCTGTGGAAAGGAGTCATATTGGAAATGTATGAAGGACTGTATCACATGCGTGCTGTGGTGGGTTGACTCTGGCTAAATGCCAGATGCCCACCAAGCTGCTTTAAAACTTCTTCTCAACTGGACAGAGGGAAAAAAATATGACAAAAGGCTTGTGGGTCAAGATAAGGCCAGGGAAACATCATTCACCAATTACTGTCACAGGAAAAACAGACTCAACTTGGGGAAATTAATTTAATTTAATGCCAGTCAAATCATAGTAGAGTAATAATGACACAAAACCAAAATCTTAAAACATCTTCCCTCCACCCCTCTCTTCTTCCCAGACTTATCTTCACTTCTGATCTCTCTGTCTTTTCCCCCTGAGCAGTGCAGGGGGATGGGGAATTGCTGTCAGTTCATTGCACATTATCTCTGACTCTCTTCCATTATTCCAGCATGGGGTCCATTCCTCAGGGGATAGTTATCCACAAATTTCTCCAATATGTCCTTCCAATGGGCTGTAGTTCTCCATGAACAGCTCCAGCATGGGTCCCTCACTCACAGGGTCACAAGTCCTTCCATCAAACCTGCTCCAGAATGGGCTCTTCTCTCCAGGGGTCCACAGGTCCTGCCAGGATGCTTGCTTCAGTGCAGGCTTCCTATGGGGTCACAGCATCTTCCTTTGGGCATCCACCTGCTCTGGTGTGGGGTTCTTCACAGCTTGCAAGTGGGTATCTACTGCAGTGTTAATCTCCATGTTCTGCAGTGGGCAGCCTGCCTTACCATGGTTTTCATCATGGGCTGCAGGGTAATCTGCTCTGGCACCTGGAGCACCTCCTCCTCCTTCTTCACTGACTTTGGTATCTGTAGAGTCATTTCTTTCACATATTCTCACTCCTCTCCTCTGGCTGCTGTTCTGTAGCAAGTGTTTTTTCCCCCTGCTTTAGTGTTATTACATATGTGCCACCACCATAATGCATTGACTCCGCTTTGGCCAGTGACTCTATCAAAGGGAAAGCTTCCAGCAGCTTCTGGCAGAAGTCACTCCTATAGTCTCTTTACTACTAACATCTTGCCATCCTCTTGTGGTCTAGGCCCACACAGATGGCAGCAAACCAACACACAGCTGCTCACTCACTCACTTCTACCCCCCTCCAGTGGGATAGGAAGGAGAAAATGAAGACCAGATTTCTCTTTCTTCAAGAAACTATCTAGAAGAATCTTGTAGACAAGTGGGTCTTCAGAAAACCAAACTGTCTGAATTTTAATGACAGCATTTTCAAAGCACAAAAATGTACATTCATGTGTAGAAGAAGTTGAGCAGGCATGGCAGAGTGTTGGCTTGACTAAGCAAGATAATCCTTACAGAGATGTTGAGATTCTTACAGAATCAGACACAAAAGGGGAATTGTAAAGAATGTAGGAGGGACAAATTTCCAGGGAAGAACACATGAAAATTACAGAGGCATTGTTTAGTGCAGTGCCTAGCACAGTGATGATACTAGGTAAGTCAAAGCTCATCTGGAGTTGAAATTGGCAAGACATGTGAAAGGCAATAAGAAGATCTTCTACAAGTACATGGATATCAAAAGGGATGCTAAGGAAAATGTGTCTCAGCTCAATAAATCAAGGAACCAAGTGACAAAGGACATGAAAAAAAGATGAGGTATTCAATAAGGTGTTTATTTTAGTCTTTGCTGGTCTCAGGACTCCCATGTCCCTGCCTCAGTGACAGAACCAGGAGAAGCAAAGCAGTATCCATTGTTAAGAAAGACTGAGGTAGGAAACATATAAGAAAATTTGCCTTACAGAAGTCCATGGAGCCAGATGAGATGTATCCAAAGTGCTGAGTGATATGAATGGTAGCTTTATATTGTGATTTTCTTATTGCCTTGAATAGATCATGGTGATCTGAAGAAATTTTCTGAGGATTTGAACAAGGCAAATATTGCACTCAACTTCAAGCAAGAAAAGGTGGTTCCAAAGAATAACAGTCTGTCCTAGGCTCAGCTAGGATAGGGTTAATTTTCACCAGAAGTTGGGAGGCCACAGCCAGGACAGACAATAGAACTGGACAATAGTTTATTCAATACCATACTGAGGTCATGCCTGCTATACAGGGCAGTCCAGACCAGCTCAGGGAAGCACCATTCTCCAGGTTTGTTCTATATTCCTTGTTTTGTGCATTGTTACATTGCTATTACTGTTGTTATTTCTCCTTTTGCATTGTTATATTAAATTATCCTTATCTTACCCCATGGGGTTTTGTATTTTTCTCCCTCTTCTGCTTTCCATTTGTGGACCAGGGGGCCAGTGAGTGAGCTCAGCTCCTGTCTGGATCTCAACAGACCAATGAGCAAATACCCTCTGAAGGCATGGCCAAGTGCAGGAAGGATGATGTCAGGACCCTAAGGATACTTCTAGGCCTTAATGGCTCTGACAGACTTTCCCTCCTAGTCCCTGTCCAGGACCCCATTTCATCTCAGGCATCTAATCACTGTCCATGCTACAAGGTATATACCTCCAGACATGCCTCTGTCTCTGTCTCAATTCCCACCTCCAGCAAGGACTTCTGCTTCCCTAACTTGCTGACTGGATTCCTCTGTTGAGTTTCAGATCCAGCTCTTTCCCTTGCATTATCTGATGATCTCTGGACTGTAGGCAAAACCAAGTTCTGATATTCAATATGGAATCTAAAGTACATTATTCAAACAACGTGGTGTAACCAATTTTCTTATAAATTACTGGAATGTTAAATACTTTAAGAAACACAGTGACCCAACACTACAACAAGCAAGTGCATTATTAATTGCTCAGAATGTTTTGTCTTGTATTATGTATTATGTGATCTAAAACACTGCGGACATCTTTCAGCAGATAGATGATTAGCTGGGAAATGAGCCTTCACTTAGAGAGTCTACAATGCTTCTAGGACCTCTACTGCACAAGTCAAATGTAAATTTGGGTGATTGACGAACTTGCTGAACACTTTAAAAGCTACAACTTTGGAGATCTTGGAAAACTTCTTTTAAAATGTATACTTCCTAATAATTTAAAACAGCTTTTAATAAAACATCTATCTTAGTAATTGCAAGATCTCATTAAGTCTTATTTGTTGTGACACTGCATTTTCTTGAATTTGTCGTTAGTTATTCACTCCAGCTCAATGGAGTACAGTCCTAGAGCACAATCACAACTCTTACATTGGAGTTCTTTCTGACCTATAGCATGGCCAGGCATTCTGTTAGAATCTCTTCTTTGTAATAGATACTGTCTTGCTTTTGTGGGTATACGGTTTGGTTGGTTTTTTTTTAAATAAAGAAATATATGTGCTTTACCTACAGTTACTCTATATCCGAACACAGCAAGAACATATGAAATGAGAATAGATTGTTCTATTCTTTCTTGGAGTAAGATCTGATCTCATTTGCTAAAATAGATTATACTATTATAATCTATTCCACTTATATTCTAAAGTTTTCTGAGCCTCCTGAAAACCTTTGAACAATCTCATTTCCTGCAGTCTTCACTGGAATTACAGTATATGAATTCTGAAGGAACTTACAGGATCAGTAAACTTGTAAATTCTGAAGTGATTAATTTTGGTAGCTAAATTTTATGGAAACATTTCAACAGACAAAATATGTTGAATCTGAAGCTCAGTTCAAGTATAATTCTTTAGATGACTACTGATAGTATCGTAAACAGCATATAATTCAGTATTAAAGATGCTAAGATAGCTAGGTGGTAAGAAAATGTATCATATGTGTAAGATGGGGTCGTGACATCTGGAAATAACAATTGAGAATGAAAAGTAAAGTGGAACGGAGCAAGTCAGCTGCTTTCTATTCAGTGTAGTGAGCCTAATGCAGAAGAAAACTCCATTCAGTTTTGCTACAATATTAAGATTAAAGCTATGTGGTAAAATAAAGTACTTTCTGTCATGGCTCATGCATTTAAAACATGATATTTACAAGAATAAAGTAGAAAATAAGATGAGAAAATATACTAGGTGATGAACTACATAAGTTAGGAGACACTTTGAATTGTCAGGGACAGAAAAAGAAAAAAAAAAAAAGAAAAGACTTGTTAGAAGACAGACACTAAAGGATAATTTTCAAAATGCTTATGCTATTAATGTGAGACTGCCTCCACAATTTCAGAGCACAATTGTTGTTTAAGGTCATCTCTCATTTGCAGAGGAAAGTATAGGCTGGGAACATTGTGTCCTCTGTGTTGTTCCATATATGTTTCCTTTACTGTGCTTGTCTTTGAGCTTGTAAGCAACTTAAGCAAGGTCTTCAATTTTTCATTCGTGTAATACAGAGTATTTGATGTTTATTGAGAATAATAAACAAGAATAATATACTAAAGTGCACCCAGAAAGTTATATTAGGCACTTTGTATCTCATAGATAAGGTTGCTTGAATGAGGAGGAACATTAAGTGAGAAAAAAAATCTGGAAGAAAGTGCTACAGCAAAGCATTTTGTGCATAGTTAATTTTATCCAGGAGGGTAGTCAAGTCAGATCTAGAGGATACAGTGACCATTGATCCTAGCAAGACTATCTAAATACATCATAGCTAAGCAGCATTATATTAAGTGATCTGGGATTTACACTATTTTCAGTAGCTAGAATGCATAATGTGTTACCTGGGAATCAAACCATGAAGCTATACTTATAAATATACAAATAAGTGTAATCAAGAAGTCAAATAATTCTTTTAGTATGGATTCATATGAATGAAACAATGAAACTTCACTTTTGAATTAAATTATTTAGGTATTGTTAAAATTTAAATATTCATAAGAACATAGTAAGATTTATACTTGTTTCATTTTAACCCTACTCAGCTAGCAGCAAAGCACCATGCAGCTGTTTACTCTCCAACACTTTGGTGGGATAGGGAGGAGAAAATACAACAAAAGGCTTGCGGGTGGAGACAAAGGACAGGGAGGGTACAGTCACCAATTATGTTCACTAGCAAAAACAAGACTTGAGGAAAAAAAGTCAATTTAAACAAAATCACTGCTAATATACCAATTGAATTGGAGGAGGACAGAGGCAAATACAACCAGTTCTTAAATACAACCCTTTCCCCCCTTCCTTTCTTCCTGGGACCAGCTTTGCTACCTCCTTCCCTTCAGAGGTTCAGGGCTGCAAGGAATGGGGGTTATATCAGTCCCGGTCCATTCTATGTTGTTTCTCCCACTCCTTCTTTCTCGTGAGGAAAATTCCTCACAGTCCTCCCCTGGAGCAATGTGGTGTCCCTCACAAGGGATGTTCCTCCATGAACTTCTACGACTATTGTGTGTCCTTTCATGGACCTCCCAGTGATGGAACACTCCAGAACAGACCTCCCCTGGAGTCACAAAATTCTTCTTCTATTCCAGAATGGGGTCCCCTGTGGGCTGCAGAAGATTCTTCTCCACCATTGATCTCTAAGGGCTGCAAGGACTCAGCCTGCCATCTCTTCACAGGCCAAAGGAGAATGGCTGCTCCAATGTGCCGCCTCTGCTGCTTTCTCACTAGCCTGAGTGTCTTCATGGTTAACTCTACCAGGTTGCGCTCCTCTCCAGAACAAAAGAGCTCGAAAAGACAAAGAAACCTGCCCAACAGGTTTCTCTCTCTTAAATACTTTATAGCAGAAACACTGACTGGCTTGGTTTTGGGCAGAGGTATGTCTGGCTTGAGCTGGAGAAGCTTTTTGAAACTTCTTACAGAAGCCACACCAGTAGTCCCCTCCCCTACTATCACAACCCCACCAGACATAAACCCAGCACAATACTATTAAAGGAACATGTCAGATATAAGAGACTATTTCTCAGTAGATTTCTTTCATGACTGCAATTTCGTATGAGCAGATCTTTAGTAATCTAAACTTGGAGGTTTATCCAACTTACCTCAGACTCTAGTTTTCCTGGTTTCCTGTAAAATTGTTCTGCATGTCTTCATAACATTCCATATTTTCTATACATTGCATTAGCTTTCATTTGTTCTCCAGCAATTCTGACTATCTTTGTACATGTGAATAAACAAAATTGCCTGCTACATGCTAATGCCCTATTACTAAATATATGCAAAAAAATCTGCACATTTTTTAGCACATTTGATGAAAAAAAATGTTTTGCTATCTATGTTGAACAAAAGGAAAAAGCATGCTTTTCCTCCCTTAGTTCCTCAAAATTCTCTTTATTTAGAAGGCTGAATGTCATGTATATTTCACTTGTAGTATGAGAATTATCTTAATTTCAGCATCACTTCATTTACAGTTTAGATACAGGTCTCCCAATTTGTTGGGTTTTTTTGCAACCTTCTTTTGCTTCTTTCATTTTCTCCTCCTTTTGTTGTGAAGAGCTGTTCCTGGAGAGACAGAGCAGATCAAACCAGAAGGCTTGATATGAGATGCACAGCAGGAACACATTCTTTCATACAAGCCTGCCTTGAAGATACAGACAAAGGTATAAGATATAATATTTAATATATAAGGTATAAGATATAAGATCTCAGATTCTTTTAAAAACCTTTCTCAAAGACTGATTTTTTTGGGGGGGGTGATATTTTTTTGTGGGGGGTGATATTTCTTTTAGCGATAATAGAACCAGGATTAAGAACGACAGTTAACAGGGATATTCACACAGTATGCTCGGACGAAAGTG
>JANHFX010011084.1:0-32369 GCA_027560015.1 Chloroceryle amazona | reverse complement strand
TTCGGCCCGGCCCTGCCGGTGTCCGGTTGTGCCACGGCGATGCGCGGCCTACTGCTAGGGCCAGAGCTCCTTCCCGGGCAGGCTGTCTGCTCCAGCCCGGCCGCAGGGAACTTCCCCCACCCCCCCATAGCTGGGTGTGGGTTATCGTTTAGACGTGGGTTTTTTTAATGCTATAAACTCCCACGTGCTGGAAGAGGGGTTAAAAACAGTCCTGGTCATAGGTCTTCTAAACTTGCCTTTATTTCTCTTTGCCAGGTGGCTTAAAAAAGGGTCAGTTACAACCGTCTCTGCCCAGCCTAAGGTATTCTGGCTTCTGGTTTCAGACTTAGGTTTCACTGAAGGAAAAAAAAAATTGTATGTTGTATTTGTGCTGCTTACAGTTAATGCCTTGTGATGCTTCCTGCTGGAACAGCCTGTTCTGGTTTTGGAATTAGCCCAACCATAATTTGAAATGATGCTTAAATCTAAGCAAGCTAATAGATTTTTAAAGTACCTTTCTCATCCCTCTAGCAGCAGGAGAACGTAGTAGGTGAAAACTTAATACTGCTGTCAGTTACAGCATTAGTTCCAGCTGTCAAAATCTCCCAACTCTGCAAGTGCCCCATGAAGGAATTAGTATGGCTACATTACAAAAAATCCCACTTTTCAAAATGTATTGCAATTGCAAAGGCAAGCGCTGTCAGCTGGAAGGCAACAGCTCAACTGGGAGCCTTGTAGTGGAGGTGATGTCCTAAGTTTGCAGCCTGTTGAAGGCTGTCAGCCAGGCAACTTAATGAAACTCCCTCTCCTGGGAAAGGTTTTGCATGAATTGTGACAACATTCATGGGAACTACATGCAAGACAAGGGGTGTCCTGCCATAATTTATTTGCTTTTGTAGGCTATTGAAATGGGAAAAATAATCCAATTACTAACTATGGTAGAGATGGCTAAATAACGCTTCTCTCTCTCTTGGGAACTGAACTGTTACTACTGAGCTATTTTCCATTACTGGACGGTAGGAAATTTTACAGTCCCTTAAGTCCTGTTTGAGTAAGAGCACCAGATGTTATTGGCCTTGAAAGAGATCATCATTATTCTTATTTTAAACAGGCGCGAGGTGAACAGCCATGATGAGGATGGAAATGAGTTACAGATGACACCAGAGTTCAGAGCACACGTTGCAAAGAAACTGGGAGCAATGCTAGACAGGTATTGACATGCAGTATTCAAAGTTTGTTCTGTGGGTCAACTACACTGATGTTTTTGTGTGCTAAAAGCAGGAAATTCAAGATTTGAGCACAGCCTCATTGAGAAGTTTTTTCTCTCCTTGTCTGCTTGATTCCTGTATTTAATGCAAACTTGTAATACTCTGTGAGCTAACCTGGCCCACACGCTGTGCCCCTCTGGTAAAGACTTGATGTGCAGCACTGCCTGTCTCTTTTTGCCTCCATGGTGAATGGGTTGTGAGGAGGAAGAGGTGCCTTACCACCTTCATCATTTAAAGGCTGGCATGAGAGTCTTTCATTTATTCTTACAACCTAAAGCAATACCTGAGTCAGGGTTATGCTGGCAGTGTGCATGTATTTATCATGTAGATATGGCCCTGGAGAATTAGGATTCCTAGTATTTAGAGTTGGCTTTAGAAATGCTGCTTTCAAGTCATTCCCGTGGCATGCGTTGCGAAGGAGAGAAGGTATGGTCTGCTCTGAAAGCAGGGAGGTGGGACAGCTTCACTCACAAAAAAATAAGCTATGTAGTATCTCCCTGTAGTCTTCTTTCCTAGAAATACCCAACTTTAGCTCAGTTTGTACAGACCTGTCTAAGTGGGGTTTTCTGTTTAGTTTCATCACTGTCTCGAAGGGCTCATCAGGACCTTCACAGACTTCTGTGCAACAGTCTGACTCTGCAGATGATGGTGAGTTTTAGTCACAGCTGTTGTGGCTGTTTTGTGACGTTGTTACTTAATAACAAGTGGGATGGATCCTGTCTGTTGCCAGTTTTACACCCAACTGACTAAAAAGCATTTCCCATAGAAGAGTTTCTCTTAGCGACCATGAAGGCTGTTACTTTGCAGCTGTCATCTCTGTGCCCTAAGTCCTCCCAGATAGTCCCAAATAATTGCTGTTGAACACTATAGCAATACAATAACAGCAGTGGGGCTTCCCAGAGAGATTGCTGTTGATTACTTTCAGCTCTGTTCTATATTGTGGCTAAACTTCCCCTTTACATATTTTAGGTTTTCGCCTGTTCTCTTCCTCTGTCCCTGGAGAGTGTGGAAAATCTGAGCCTTGCCCTGCAGCGAGGAGGAGACAGCCGTCTAGCTCCAGGTGGGGTGTTGTCAGCTGCTTTGCTCCTGAAGTACTAATGCATCACACATTTCAGAGGCAGCTGGGACTCTTGCAAGGGAATAGGAAGCTGGAGAGCTTCAGAAGTGTGTATTTATGACTTTTGTTTATGACTAGAGCAGACTTTGTTTCTTTTTTGAGTGGCAGGGAGCTAGTTCCCCTCCTAATATGTGTAAAAAAACAATCAAACCCCCCCCAAAAAAAAAACAAAACAACAACAAAAACCAACCAAACCCAAAAAATCACACCACAGGAAAAAACAAACAAACAAACCAAACAACAAAACCATCATCAACAACAAAAAAAAAACAACAAACCACAAACAAGAACCAACACAAAACTACCTTGGCCTTCAAACTGGGTAAATGCTAACTGTAGGTATTGGAGTCACAGAGCCACTGGGTGTTTATCAGGTGTTCTCATCTTAGATTACTCTGCTGTCTGTGCTTTGGGTGACTTCAAGGCACAAGTGTTAACATCCTTTCCTTTTGTTACCTTTCTAGTGAGACGGACAGTGACCAAGAATGGCAAAGGTACCAGGAGGCTGCTGTGTCAGCCACAGACATTCTGAAGCAAAGTGCTTTTCCTGCACTGTCCCAGGATTCCAGTCAGGATCAGAGTCAGGATTATATAAAGCACAGCCAGAAAAAAAAGAAGAAAAAGAAAAATAGAGGGGAGAATAATATTCGAGAGAAAATGATAGACTCAGCAGAGGGTGACCAGATCTGCAAAGATTTGCCACGGTTGGTGTCTGCAAATGGATGGCATGAGAGACAGGGCAGCAAACATACAGAGAGCTCAGTGTTGCCAGGAGCTGTGAAAAAGAAAAAGAAGAAGAAAAAAGAATGAAGATTTTACTCTGCAATGGCAGGTGATTATGGTGGATGAAGGATGCTGGAAAAAAAAAACCTAACAACAAGAGTTGCTGCAGATGAGGGAAAATTAATTGGCAAAGCTTCTGTTCTAAAAGCTCAGTGGCCTGAAAGTCTAATTAAGTAACTTCCTATGTTGTTGGCATCCCTTGGGGAAGGGAACATTGTTCTTCTAGCACAGTAGTTATCTATGGTGCTGCTTATGCAGACCTAGCATAAAAGGATTAAATACTGTGCACAGACTTGCATGACAGAGGGATATAATCATAGCTGCCTCCCTCCTGGTCTGTTCCTTCACATCGTGAAACCAAATCCTGTGTCCTGGACAAAGTATATGATGAATTGAATTTGGTTTACATGGCAACAGGTGATCAACTCCTTTTTCTCTTTGCCTCCTCCTAGAAGCCTGCTAAGAATAGTTCCAGCCTGTGGGAGACTCATTTATCAGAAGCATCCTGTCAGCTATCAGGATGTTCCCCCCCCCCCTTTTTTTTTTCCTGTGATCATCCTATCTCGTTGAAATTTACCATGTTGCTAATCCCTCTATAATCTGTGGCTCTCCAGGGACACTGCATATAAACAGTGTGTGCAGTGAGCTTATTTCAGGGTTCTTATAAATAGGTACTTCTGTTCATGTTGTGTCCAATGGAATTTCTTTTCATGTATAGTTTTTTCATGACATTTGTTGTTATTAAATTCTACTACACTTTGGGGCTTATTTAATTTCCTGGCCGTATTCAGGTGGCTCCCCCAGCAGAGAGAAAGAAGGCTGAAGATGGCTCTTTAGTTGCCTGGTGATCAGCTTCAAATATGAAATTGCTGTGGGAAGGACTTAAGCCCCACTGAAAAGTCACCGTTTCAGTCCTTATTTTGTTTGGCTATGGCTTTATCTCTCTGAAATACAGTGGGGTTTGGTAGTTTTCAGAATGGCTCTTTGTCTAGTCATACTTCAGTTCCAGTATTTCAGGAAATGACCTGTTATTGCATAAATACTCTTCTTCTGTTTTTAAGATTGTTGGGTTTCAGTAGCTCTAACCAGTTGGCCCTATTCAGGAGACCAGAAAGCTAGATTAGCAAAACGAATACAGTGAACTGCTGCTCTCTGAGCACGGGAAAACCCAGGATGTTTTCCTTCCTGCTGTAAGACCCTTGCTGTTTTTTAATCAAGAAAACACAATTGGCATCCAAAAAATGGAAAAGCTAAGTAGAAAACTGGCTCGTAATCCAAGTGAATGTGACAGCAAAAGTTACTTGTTTTATGGGCTGTTAAAACTTCAGTATACTGAAGCTAGCACCTGAGGTTTCAAATGCATAGTGGTCTAAACATTACATTTTGACTTATTTTATGATTATTATTTTTACTCTAACTGGAAATTATATGTCTTTATATCTCCCATGCACATGGGAGATTAAGAAAATGATTCTAGGATAAAATTCCGCATATAATCTAGTTACTGAAATTAGTCTCTGATGCCTGATAGGTATCTAGAGGAAGTTCTTATCAATTAAAACTGGATATCTGCAATTTTGAAATTTCCTGATATGACTGAAGGGTTCAATTTTCATCCCTTTCACAGTTGAAAGAATAGCTCTGTTTTGGTCACAACGAGAAAAACATGTTAGGTTGGGCTTTTTTCATGTCTAGCTAGTGATGTATCAGGGATATGAATGTTGAGAGTAAATGGAGAAGAGAGGAATAATTAGAAGAGGAATTATATATGTAGATCCTTAGGGCCAAAATCCTTTACTTAGTTCAAGTAAGACTCTTAGACCCCAGGGTAATTATTTGCATATTGAGAATTACAGAATCTAGCCTACAAGGAAGCTAAGCATGAGCTGTGTTCTGTGTAATGAATGTAAGCTGACATCTTTATAGAGAACAACTGAAGGCACCTTTGGTCTTCATGGAGCATGGGAACCTCCCAGGTGACGTGCAGTACTGGGGACCAGTGAAGGCCATTCCCCAGTTCATTCAGTAGGACACAGGAGATGTGAATCCACGTGTTTAATGCAGAGAACTGGAATCTCTTTGCTGCTGTTAAACTTTAATTTCTGCATTTAAAACAAAGCAGAGCTATATCAAAAACAACCAAGCCATTTCCACTAGGATAGCATGATTTTAGAGCAGGTCATTTTTAACTGAGAATGGTGTTTTTGAAGTGAATTAAAGGATTTGTAGCTTGTAGTCAGTCATCTCATACTGACAGGTTTTTGCCAAGCCATTCCTGAATTGTTTCTTGGTGATGTTCCGCGCAAAGTCAGGAACCAGGTTCTCACTCTTGCCTCCAAGGTACTGTAATTCTCATAGTTCCTACTGGTGCTTGCTTCCTTACAGCAAAGGAGGTGAGTTTTTTAAAGATGGTGCCCTTTCTTTGGCAGCTCAGATTTGCTCTTTCCTGTGTGATTGACTTTGGTGTTGGCAGGTTTGTACAGGCCCAGCTTGAGGAAGCCTTTGCAGAATGAAAGTCCCATCCACACCCTGGCATTTTTGCCATATTGCATTCAGATCCCTATCTTGATGGGTTTCCTTCTTGGGCAGCCTCAAAAGGACATCGGGTCATTCTATGCTGGCTTATGGGATTTGAGTTTATTTGGGGGGGGGGGACGACACACACATTGGATTTTAGCAGTGCCAGCGTCATCTTTCTGTGGCTTCCATCTGAGCCTTAGACTTCTCTCATGGAGGCAGCTGAGTAAGGGATACATATGAGGCAGTAGGGGCTGGAGATTGCCTGGGCACAGCAGTCTTTCCTGCCCACGGAAGGCAGGGATGGCAAACACAGTGGAGTTGCACCTGGCAGGTTGGCCATGGCAGTCACCCTTGGGCTAGTTCTCTTGATTACTGAGTGGAGGATGCCATCTGTGTGGAGATAAAGGTCTCGATGACATTGTGACTGGATGGCAGCAGTTGACTGTGGCTGTTGGTGGAGTCAGAGCTTTGGTACAGCACGAGGCTGCTGGAGGACACTGTCAAAGGCACAGGCAGAAGTTAAGTACAAGTTTTCACTGCAGTCACCTTATGTGCACACTCCCATTTCCAGCAAAACTGAACTTTCCTGGAATAGAAGTGTAACTCCTCTTTCTATTTTATCTGCCATTGTATACCTAGCTTGAGTCTGCAGCTAATCTGAAAACATTGAGAAAACAATCTTCACAGAGTTCAGTTTTTAGGGTTCTAGCTGATTGTTAATGTCCCAGTTCTCTTTAAACTGGGAAGATAGAACTGGAGTCTCTTCATGAGGGAGTCTTGGGCTTTTCAGCCCTGAGAGCTGCCCACGGAACTGGATATACATGAACACTGAGTTTGTCAATATTTTAAAGTTTATTTTCTGCTCTAGAATCTGAAGAAGGGTCCCATCTCCACAGCCTGGCCTTACTACAGACCGCTCTGAATCTTCTCCTTGTATCAGCTTTTTAAACCCCCCAAGACACATGTAGAGCCCTCTTAGGGAATTTTGAGCCCCAGTTAACCATTTTCTAACTGGCTTTTACAGTATTGGCAAGAGAAACTAAGCAGTACATGGTTTAACATGTAGTGGTTCCCGCTCTTACCAGCAGGGCTTGAGGAGAGGCGAGGGCCTGGCTGAAGGTGCTGGATGGTTGCGTCTTGGTTCTGTAAATGTATTGTTGGTGCCTGTGACACTGGCGTGTGCATCCCAGACTCTGTGTGGGTCTCTGAGTCAGGTGTGAATGCCTAGAGAAAAAAAAAAAGTTAACTGTGCCTGGTCTCTGTATCCCTCCTAATGGTCACAAGAATAAGCAGGTGCTGTTTCCAAGGAGATTAAATACTCCTTGATGATGCAATGAAGAGCTTGCTGTAATTCCTCCAGTACTGCAGCTGGTACCAGCAAGGTGAGGAGATAAGAAGGATTATCCTGCTGGGATGGCATAGACCACACACCCCAAAACTCTTTGACAAGCAAGGAACTACCTGCAGACTGGTGCAGTTCTAAGGTTGGGGAACAAAGTTATGTACTAAAGGCTGTTACCTGTTTAGTTGGTGTCAGGTTAGTCAGGGCGCTGAGATTGGCCGTATCTGTTATCACCATGGTTTGTGGTAAGAGGCCTGTGTGTGTGTATTGAGCCACTTCAGACTTGGGGCCGTAGAGAGCTGTGCATAAAAGAAAACAAGGTGATGTGGATGCTGGAGATTTGCATGAGACTGGTTTGGCTGATTTTTCTCATGCATGTGGACCTGCTGTCTGTCTCCAAAACTGTGGAAGTAGAGGAACAGGGAGATGAATGCAATAAAAAAAAATATTTCAGAATTAGAGCAACAATAAGAGAGCCGAAAGACCCAGCAAATGCTTCAGAACAGTCTTTTTTTTTTCCTGTTTGTTTCCTTCAGCAAATGAGCTCATGTTCTTACCGTGAGGGTTCTGTATCTGGGCCATGGTAGCCATGAAGGGGCTCTGGTTGATGTGGCTCTGGACTTGCTGCATGAGGGGCTGCTGGTAGGATGGGTGCAGTTGCTGGGAGAACTGGACAGGCTGAAGGGTAGTGAGGCTGCTCCCCATGCTGTTTATTACAGGTACACTCTGGGGCTGTGTTGAGGCCAGGCCTGAAACACAAGGACCAATTTTAGTTAGTGGTGTCACATACTATGGGAGGAGTGTGGCTGCTCTGCAATAGTGGTGTCCAAAAGAGTCATCGTGGCAGGCCTGTTGTCAGAGGGTGAGTTTTGGATCCTGATTTTCTTAATCACAGATAACATGCTCGTGAAAACAAAGTGGGAGTGTGTAAAATGTACAATGCAGACAGGTACCAGAAAACCTCCTCTGATTTCCAGTGTGTGTTCCTGTGTACATCCTTATGTACCAGTATAGATCCCTTGCTGGTTTATTGATAACCTGATATGGAGTTCCACTGGGGAGGTCTTGCTCAGGAGTAAACTCAGAGCATCATCTCAGTGTCCAGTTCATTTTATTCTCTTTTTATAAAGCTGTGGGCAACAGCAAGAACTATGCTGTAGTGCTCCAGGCAAGTGGAATGGAGTCTAAGCTGATGTTGCTTGGGCTAACAAATTCAGACCAGTGAAAAAGAGGTAGAAGTTTTTCACATGTTACTATTCATTTCCCACAGCTGTCCAGACCCTGTTTGTGACCCAGCACGGAGAGATTTCAACACAGTGGAAATTTCCAGTTTTGCTTTTATTTTTTGTTGCACAGAATTGAAATCCATCTCATAATCTTGGGTATAAATGAGGCAGTGGAAATTAGTTCACAGCTGTGACCAGGGAAGAAAATAAAGCCTCTTTCTTCCTGGGAGGAAAGTGTAAGAGGAGTATACATTTTATTTTACTTTATCTAGAGATACAGTTTGGCAGTCGACTAATCTTGGAATGAAAAGAAATCTCATACATGTCCAGAAAAGCTGTTAAAGTGAAAAATACATATATAAAAAGGTAAAAATAGTAATGACTGCTCTGGATTCCAAAGGCATATGCTGCTCTTTGCAGGAAGCAGAACAGGATGTTTTGTCTTTCAAGCACTCTGAACATGCTTCAATTTTCATATTTTTAAGGAAGTATCATGTTTATATTTGGGAAGGTGCAGAGAACCAAAACAAAACATTGGCATAGGAATAGACTGCAGAAGTCCCTTGCTTTTAAGATACAGATTTGTGGGTATGTTAATGTTAATTCTAACATGAATTGGGAGTATCTGTCCCTTAATTCCCTTGGTCCTGCAAGTAGTGCTGCTGAAGATCCTTAGTGTTTGTGACAGTTTCCCCAAGTGCGTATTGCTGCCATCTTAGTGCTTCTGTCTCTGAAAATGAGGCAGGTAATTCTAACAATAGCAGGTAGCTGTTTATTTGAATGCTGATAAGCAGAGTCATTACAGAGCAGTACTCACCTATCACCAGGGTGGAGGCACCGGTGTTGGTGAATGCTGGTGCTAGGGATGAGGTCTCGCCAGCTCCAATTGCCATTACACCCGGCAGTGATGCCATGATAAGGTTCTGAGTTTGCTGGCTCAATGCATGTGGATTTTGCTCTAGGCTGTGCAAGGCAGTCAGGGTGCTGACAGGAGGGAGAGTTCCTCCAGGAGCTGAGACCTGTGTGAAAGGAGGACAGTGAAAATGCCACCTGCAGCAGGTTGAGCGTAGTGAGTCCCACAGCTGTGATCAATGTCTTCGTCCCTCTTCCTGCCTGCTCTGACCCCTTGCTAACTAGAAAGACTTCACATTAACTAGCAAAGTTCGGCTGTTGAATACTAAGAGTAAACTCTTGCTGGTTTAGTTATTTCACGTTTAAGAAATCATTAGGATTTTACAAACAAGAAGGGGATCAGTCCCACTGCATTCTCTATAGGGAACATTTATCTTCTGCTTTACAACTGAGGGTAGATGATGCTCAGACAAATTAAGAGGCTCAGGTAATTTTACATAGTAATTTTAGCTGCAGAGTTCAACACAGAATCCAGGAGTTCCTTTTTCTCTCTGAGAAAGGCCTGTAATTCCCCTTTCACACAGAAGTGGCCAGTGAGTTTTTGGAACAAGATTCTAAAAAAGAGTTGCTGAAATTCTTCCTTTGAACTTTTTTCTCATACAGTTTGTTCTTCAGGCAGCATTACCTGGCAGTTCCCTGCTGCTAGAGGGGAAGAGTGCCTGTTTGATAGAACAGGACTGTTCTGTGCTTGTGTGTCTTGCTGATTCAGTCTGTCCTTGAGCCACTGTGAAATGTAATAACTTGACTGTTTTCTCAGGCTCTAAAGTGAATCATGTAGCCTGTGCTCTAATGGGCTTTTGAGTTTCTAATGCCCTTTAGAGACCTGTAGTTGAAGTACTGTGGAACAGCAAAAAAAAAAACCCCATTCAAATAATTTGGCTTGTAGAGAAAGTTCAGTATGTTATATTATGCTGGGGTTTTGTGGGTTTGTTTTTTATATTTTTTTTTTCCTCTCCTCAGATAAAAATCTGCAAGTAATTTTTAGTAAGAGTAAGCACCAACAGGTTTTATGGTGGGACAGATCACCTGGACACCAATTTTAGAAGACAGCTGTAGAATATTTTCAGCACTTCATGAAAGACTTTTTTTCTTCAAGAAGAGATCAGAAAGTTAGCAGAGTGAGTGGCTGGTGAGATATAAATCATATACGTTTATAGTGAACTTAATTTTAACTCAAGATGGTGTGCATTAATGCAGGCTTCTGCCAACTGTTTCCCTGTAAGCAAGGGAACGTGTTCAGACCAAAAATGATCAGTCATGCAGTTCTAGTGCTTTGTTGCTAATTATGTGGGAGAAGGTGTAGTCAAATCTCAAAAGGAAGGCAGATTGTAGCAGTCTGGATATCCAGTACATGTCTCAGTGGTATGTGCTGCATCCAGGCTGTGTGGCTTAATTTTTATGGGTAAGATAGATGTAAGTATGGGTCTCTTTTCTGTTAACTCCTTTGGTGTCTGATCAACTATCTTGAGATGTGTAGAGTTCAAATGAGAGTTGTGGGATGAGAACCTCCCTGGGGAAAGGAGGAGAGAACAAGTTTTCTGGGAAGAAGGAAATCGTGCCATACCTTGAGCTCTGTTTTTTCAGGATAGATGGGTTTGACCATAAGGAAATGGCTATACTTCTTGATTTCATGCTCTAACACACACCCGCACCAGCAGTCGAGAGGGCACATGCATCTCAGGACTGTTCATACTACATGGTCAGTGCAAAGTGGTTGTGTAATATCTCTGTTGGTGGTTTTAAGAGTACTGTAGAAAAACTACTTCTGAATAGTCCATATTGTGACCACAGGCAGAGGACCTGGAGTCCTCCATTCACCAGAACTTAAGTATACATCACTTACCAGCTTAGTGTCTGTGTTCAGTAGGTTCTGACTGGGCTCCAGTCCAGGGGGAGAAACCTGATGCAGAATGGTTTGGGTGGTCACCATGGAGCTGTTCCCATGGTGGTTGCTGCTGGAGGACTCTGCCTCACTGGCTGGTTGTTGGTTGTACCTCACCCCTGCATCATCACAAGAGGAGGGAAACTGGTTGTTAGAAATGAGAAGCTGAGAAACTTTGGCAAGTGCTGAATTTGTTTCGTTTGCAGATGCTTGCCTTGTGTTTGAGGCAGAGACACTGTGGGTGGTAGGGGAAACAGGGGAATAGGCATTCTCACCACTCTGCCCTCACTTTCCTTTGTAGCTTGGTGCAACTGCTTCCTCAAATACTGACTTTAAGCTGTGGCTCTGTGTACTGCAGGGAGGTAGCAGGGTTCACCAGAAATTACCCTTCTGGATGTCAGTGTAGAGAGGAGGCAGTCTCGGTGAGATCATCTCTACCCAGAGTGAGAGCAATTACCAGCTCTGGCCTGTGAAGCTGAAAAAGCTCTAATCTTTTTGGATGCAGAATGACCTTTCCTGATGCCTGAAAACTCTGTCACAGGCTGTTGCTGATATGTATTGGAAAGAGTAGGAGGCACACGCATGAGTAAAAGGATACAGAACTGACTGGTGGTGACAGTCAGTGGATGACTCCTTGAAAGGGGATTGCTGCCTGCCAGCTGTCAAGGAGTGCAGGGTACCAAAGAGTGAGTGAGGAGATTTGACTCAAAGTTTTGTAACTGAATTTGTCACCCTTGCTATTCTAGCCACTCTCCTAACTGAGAGACATAATCTTGTTGTCACCAGTGCAAGTCTTCTATTTTTATCTGTAGATTGACCTCCTAAAGGGGTAGATTTGGGAGCTAGTTCTGGTGACTGGGTTTGGGTAGGTTCACCTATGCCTCTTTGAGATCTTCCTCTGATTGTTTCTTACCATGAACTTTGCTGGGTGAGAGAGCAGATGATGGCTGGAGAGAAGAAGAGTTGTGAGGAGTTAGAGGGGGAGCTGAGGTGGGCTGTGGTCCGCTGAAGGTGTCCATGGCCAGCTTGTGCCGGAAAGCCTCCTCCTTTCTGCGATTGGCAAACCAGTTGTAAACTCTGACCTCTGTCACCAGGTTCGAGCCCAGTCCCTGGGCCTGAGATGGGGAAACACCTCTCTGAATGCATTCTGCTCTGTTGGGGGAAAGCACAAGAAGAGCCTTGCTGAGCCGGGCTTAGTCAGAGGGACAGAGCAAGTCTGCAGCCCCAAAGTGTCTGTGGTCTGGCACACTGTGTGGGACAATCCTACCAGGTACAGTATAGCAAGACGTGAGGCGTTACTAGTCCTTTGTGGACAAGGAATGCTTAGTTGTGACATTTCAATCAAGTGTGGCTGGTGTCAGTGGTGACACCCACTGTTGTACTGCCAGCCTGCCTCTTGTAGGTTCTGGTAAATACCAAGAGCACTGAGAAGCTCTGCTGTTCCCCTATTCCTCAAAGCCAGGCACCCATCCTTACCTGTTGCACTCTTCTACTAGTGCCTCCCTCTCTTCTTTGCTTGGATTTTTCTGCCTCTCATATGCTTGGAACAGGATCTGTTGTGAGGCAGGGCCCCACTTAAAGCGGTTTCTTCTTCCCTTCTTGGTGGGCAGGTCATCTCCCATGGGTTCCTCTGTCAGGATACCCTGGCCAGCATGTGTGAATTCTGCAGGTACAAAGGGACAAGGGAATTTGCCTTCTGGCAGCATTTCCAATAGTTCTGTCTATTCGGATGCTAGCAGGCCCAGTGCAGCTTAGCCTCGGAGAATATCTTGCACTAGACAGAGGTTTTGAATCTTAATGAGGTGGAAATAAAAGTTCAATAATCTGCTAAAACTGGTAAGATGTTCCTAGCGGGACCGTATTTACCTGTCCTCTCTTGTACACATTGCATCCCTGCTCCCACTTTGGAGTGGTAAAAGCAAATGCTGCTGAGTTTAAACTAATCATGACAGGAGTCCTGCTTTCCAAAACCATCATAAGACCAAATGTTTCATTTTACTTGTAGCTCACTGATACATAATTAAGAAAGACAGATTCCAGACAGTCTCATGAATGTAAAGTGTGTGCTGCATGGGTGGCTTCCCAGTGGATGCCTGTAATGAAGGGGCTTCAAAGGCATGAGGTGATAGCCACCAGCAGTTTTTTGCAGTGAGTTCAGCATCCTTTTGCAGCTAGAGAAACTGTTGCTTTAGCTGAAATTGCAAAAGCATAGTTCTTGGGCAGAAATTCCATCTCTGCCATCTGTCCACTGCACTGCTTTAGTCTGAGGGTGGGTGTAGAGCTCTTAATTGCAAATGAAGAGTATTAGCTTGCTTCTCTTTAGCCCAGTGGAGGGTGGGGTTGGTGACTGCAGGCTGCTTCATGAGGGGGTGTTTTTCCATGTACTGTTTGGTTCACCTCAACACTGAATATTGACCCAGACTTCTCTAAGCTTCCTGGTAAAAGTGTTTGTTTTTTTTTCCTTCTGTTTTTCCTTGATAAAATAAAGGAGTAAGGATTATCAAGGGAGAGCAGAGGCCTTAATGAAATTGGGAGATGGGAGATATGAGATGGGAGAACAGTTGTTGCCATACTTACGCTGGGCCACCTCTCGCTGCTTGCGGACATACCAGGTGTAGAGGGCTGCCCTTTTTTGGGTCTTCATGGGAGTGCCCTTATTGAGGTGTTGTGAGAGGTGAGATTGGTTCAGCCCAGTAGTGTCCACCACCTCACGCTGAGGGATGTTGTGCTGCTGGAGGTAGGATTTCACCATCTTTGCTACGCGCCAGGGATCCTCTCTGGAAGGAGCAGATAACATTTCTCAGGAGATGGAGATCTAACACCTGCACTTGGTAGACCTGGATTCGAGGGAAGTGCATCAATACTTCCTGAGGTGCATCTTGCAAGTGAGGCCTCGCTCTTGCATTTGAGGCCAGTGTCAACTGGCTGCATAAGGGAAAGCTGTTCCTCAGTTCAGTACCTTGTTTAGTTTTGACTCTGCATTCAGGGTAAAACCCACAAGGTATAAGACACAAAGCACAAAAGATGTAGCATTAACTCTCTTTAAACTGTTCTCTCTAGGCACTTTGATCTTCTCTTAGAAGGGGACTCTGGTTATCAAGACTGTTCTGTCTAGGCAGTTGTCATCTGAAAGTGATAGAAGGTGCTGATCCTCATTCCTTGCTGACGTAAGCAAGGAATGGACCTTTCTAATGAAAAGTAACGTGAATGTGAATCAGTTTTGCTGCTAGTGAGAAACGGTATAGGGAGGGAGCTGATAGATACTGCATTTCAGTACTCAGTTGGGTATTTTATGACTACTGATCACTTTCAAACCTGACATTTCTCTTCCCTTTCCCTACATAGCTGTTCTTCTCTATGCCCCTTTCTTTAAGGCAGAGGTGCTTGGGGTAGATGTATGTCATTGTCCAAGATGGGTTCACTGTGATATAAAGCTGAAGCTAGCTCATGCCCTCGTTCCAGTCCAGGTTGGGTTGCATTGCAGTGATTCAAGAAATGAAAACAGGCTTTCATCATGTTGTCATGTGACAGCTACGTATGTGTACGTATACACCAAGCCATCTAGGATTACGTTCTTGCACATCTGCTGTGTATTACTCAAACACACTGGTTCACATCTAGATCCACTCAAGCTTCTAAATGCAATAATTAACAAAAGGAAAACTACGATTTCCTCCTATTGCCACCCCTCTTTGGGGTAATAGTGGAGGGAATAGACTTTTTTGAGACCTACTCACAAAACTTGAGGAGCTAATCTAATACAGGATTTCATAATTAATGTGCATCTCTGATTTTTTTTTTAATTTTTTTTTTAGGATCTTCAGTTAGAATATCCATGGAGGTTGCTAAGGAAAATGACAAAACATGACTGACTTCTTTGTGGTTTTACCAGAGCTGAAAATCACAGTAGAAATAGAAAGGTATGGAACCAGGAAATCCAGATTCAAATTCTGCAGGAGCCTCTCTATAAAAAAAAAAATCTTTGGTTCAGTTTTAAGAAGGTGCATCCTTCTGTGTTTTCAACCAGACATTTCACCTAGAAATGCTTTGCATGCTGTAGAAATACACTGGTGTCACATCCAACACCAGCATCAAAGAAGCAGTGGTGGGGGAAGTACCTAGGATTGCACAGGAACACAGAGGTCTGAGCAACGCGCAACAACTGTACTGCTCATTGCTTTGTTGACTTAGGAGGTTGCCAGAGGCTGCAAAGTGATAAGGAGGACAAAGTCCACACCTGTTCTCTCAGTACAAACACCTTTATCTCTGTTCCCCTGCAGCCTCCCTCCTGGTGGCTGGATAGTCCAAGGAGCAAGCTCTGCTTCAGTTATAGTGTGACAGAAAGTGTCAGCTTCAGCATTCTGAAGAACCTGCTTTCTTAGAACAGGAACATTTGTTTATCTTTTATGATGGGATGCTTGCTAGAGAGGCTTCTATTTTCTACCTTTTTCTTTTAACCATATTTGTTTTTCAGAATCCTCAAATTGATCTGAATTTAGGAAAGCTTTTCCTTCCTCAGTGGGTTTTTCTTTTTTTTCTTTTCCTACTGTCAAAGCCAAGGGCCAATCTCCTCCCTTTGTATTTGTGATAGTCTATCCAGCACCTGTACCATGTTATTACCGATGGAAATGTCCATTCCATGTTGTTGTCCTTCCTGCACCCCAGTCATGAGTCACTTTTGTCTTCCCTGTTGAGATACTCACTTCTTTGTGGTAGGAATAAAGTGGGACGTATCTGCAAGTCTCTTCTCACAGTGTTTAAAGCCTTGTGTTTTTTCTGTTGTGTTCTGAGACAAAGCAGCACATGTTGCGAGGCAAAATAGTGCAGGGGAACCTTAGTACAGTATGATTTCATGGGGCAGTTGTATAAAATCCTAGCTATTCTGTATATCACCACAGCACGGGTTGTAATATCAATGCAGCAATTCCTTTTGGCCCAAGGCTAGATCACAGAACAAGTGATGGCAGTTGATCAGCTGAACCCTTGCCTGAACCATTGCCCAAATACATAGTTCCCCCTGCAAGAGCCTTCACCACTGACTAAGTTGAAACCTTTACTCTTTTAAATGATGGTAAGACTGCCACTGACTGTCAGAGGACAGGATTTCACCCTAAACCTAGTTCTTCTGGTTGTAGCTGCACTAAAATCACAGCTCAGTGAACGAAAACTATGGAAATGGGTCTGCCTTGCTTGAGTTCTCCTTCTTTATCTCCAAGCCTGGTTTTCTGCTTGTTAGCTTTCCTTTCTCCCCAGATGCAAGCTGTCTAAGGTGTCTCCAAATCCCTCTCACAGTTAGCTTTAACTCCTTCTTCCTAAGCCTTGCTCTCCTGCTGTGAGTTGCTTCTTGCCATCTGAGCATAGCCCCTCTCCTGGTTCATCTCAGCTACAGGGGCCTGGGTCCTCTCTCCATGCCAGCTTCCCATTTTCTTAGTTCTGAGGTCACTTTTTAAGGGCGTTTTCACCTCCCTTTTGTTACCTGAACAATAAGTAACCCAGGTAGTTAGTTATAAACTCAAACGGAACAAGAGGCTGGTTGATAATTTATAGCAACATCTCAAATTTAAATGGAAAGTAAATATCAAGTTGTTAGCATTAAAGAAAACCCATTCCAGAGAGCTGGAGATGTAACATTCAGGGGACCTTCTCCCTCCTTCACTCTTCCTGACTTTTCTCTTCTTTTCCCTTTGTTCTTTTCTTTCCCTTCCTCTTCCTCATTATCTCTGTCTCCTTTTCTTCTTTCTTGTTCTCATGCAAGAGAAACCTTAATTTCCTTGAGGTGGGTTCTGAACTGCTGCTTTGGACCAGATCTTGCTTAAAGAGGAGGTTCAGAGCTGTGAAGTACTCAGGACCATCCTCTGGAGCCTGCCAGACAACCCTCACTGATGTCAGTGCACAGCCTGGAGCCGGGCTAGTCAGAGAGCAGGGAAGGTAAGACCATGCCGGCAGGGTTCCTTTCTATTGAACTTGGCCTGGTTTGCCTCATCTTGGTTTATATGTGGAAATGAAAGGGGTGTGGCAGCTTCATCTCCAGATTCCCCAGCTAGAGCCATTCTAAGACACTGCTTACATGGGGAAAAAAATGAACCTTTATATCTTTGTTTTCTTTTTTCCTCATGGAAAACATGCTTTTATCCCTGCCCCCAGGGGAGATCTGTTGCTTATCTCAATTGCTCTCTTTCCTAATGGAATTTCACCCCTTGCCCTACAGGTGAATTGTCACTATACCTCTCTCCATGTGCTGTACCTGTGGTAGTATGATATGTCCCTTCCCCCAGGGTAGCCTCTCTCTTGCTTTCTGCTCTGGGGAATAGCTGGGAATTATTCCACATGGCTCCATTGCCCTAATAAGTTATTTATTCTTTATCATAGATATAATTTGTTTTCTGTGTGGAGCAATCTGGAAAGAATGTTATTATTCAAACTGTAAATCTATGGAACATTAGTGAGACAGATTAAGGGACAAAATGAAATTATGTTAATTCTTCTGTAGAGAAACCCTTGTCTGAACTGCCTTTAACATTTTCTTTTTCCTGTAGGTCCAAAATCTAGTCAATGTTCACAGGTGCACCCAGTCTTGTGGGTATATCTTCTCTACATCATGTTGTACTCAGCTTTAACCAGTGCTTTCCAACTGTAGTGGTCCTGTGAGGACATACTTGGTCTCTTGGTGCTGTCTCTCATTTTTGGTTTGGTTTGTTTTTTTTTTTTTTTTCCTCCTTCTCCCCTGTCCTGCTCCTGGAAAGCCCAGCAATGGACACTTTCCTGATTCTACTTTATAAGCAACGGCTGCAGTTACCACAAAGACTTTCTTGGGTCACTAATAGCTGCCCACAAGTCAGTCTTTCTGTTAAAATGCGGTTTACAGTATTAGACCAGGAATTGTTAATAATGCCCAAAGAGACTTCTGCCTAATGGCAAAAGTGCCTCCATCTGGCTTCTGGATTTGAAATCCTTGTGTAGATGCTGAAATAGCTTTGCAAGCATTGACATTTTACTTGGAATCCCTGGGCCTGGAGATTCTTTCTTGCCTGCCTGCCTTTTATCTAATCCTGGGAGGAGTTTCTATTCAGATTCTCAGACCTACAGTTGCTTTTTTTTTTAAATCTTGGACCAGAAATTTGAAACATGTCAATACAGACTTCCTACTGTTTTCAATTTTATCTTGACTAACTTTGATTATATTCCTCCATAAGTATACTCATAATTTTTTTCTGGAACTGAGGCTTCTGGTCCTCCCTTACTGACCGCAACAGCAGAAGGGAATTGCTTTGTCCTGTGAGACAGGGGACTGGTTAAAGGAAACTTGTGATTCAGAATAAAGCTTTGCAATTAAGACCCATTATAGGAGATCCTTGTTCTTGCCCAGTCCTCTGTGCTCTATTTTAAGGGTTTAGGTAGGTCACAGAATCTCTCTGCAGCTCAACTGACTGTCTAGATAGAGATGAGGCTCTTCATTGGAAAGCATTAATATCACAGGTTTGCAAGAGAGGTAAGACCCTTCTGCTGAAGCCGGTAGTAGGCACGGGAAAGTCTGATAGCAAGCTCGTAGAAAGGCAGGGAGGATTAGTAACCAGAATTCATGCTGAAGTGAGGGTGACAGGAAGGAATTGCCTCCATCTGTGTGTCTGTTCTTAGATCACAGCAGATGGCACTTCAGTCCTGCTTCATCCATTCATTACACAGAATGGGACAAAGCCAAGTGCTCTTCTTCAACCTCCATGGCTTCCTTTACAGAGAGATACCTGATAAACCATCAGAAGTTAATGATCAAAAAGCTTATCAGGGTCTTTTCATCTATAAATTTATAAGACAAAAGAGAAATAATAAAGCCATTGGATAATTAGTAACTAGCCAGGGCCCGCCCGGTGCCACTGGGCTCAAACTACCCCAAGACCTGTACGCAGACTCAGGAGGGTGAGAAGGAGACAAGGATGAGGGGAAGAAAAATAGTGGAAGGCAAAGAAAGAATTAGGCAAGATGACAACAAAATGGGAGGAATAGCAGCAGAGACAAAAGTGAGGAGAGGAGGAGAATAAATGAAAAGAATGGGAAAGAGGTAGAGGGAACAGAGGAGACTAAGATGTGACAGAACTAGAAGTGGGGAAGAGATGAGACAGACATACTGGGCCAAAAAGAAGACTGAATTATTGGGAATGCTTTACCCACCCAGGTAAGAGCTGATCCAGTGAATTTTCTTTGTTGGGTACTGCAGAATCATCAACTCCTGATCTGCCAGGGAGCCTTTTTCTAAGTATTTACAGCGAATGCTAACCCTTGCCATGCTGTTTTCCTAGCTCTGGGCTTTTGTGGTGGGATTTGATATTTGCTTTTTGCTTTTACATTTTATGTCAATTTCCTTTGCACATGAAAGGGAGGGATCAGAGAGCCTGAAAAATTCTCTAGACTAATTTTTAGTTTTAGTGAAGATATAAAGTGCAGCATCTCTTTGTCTTCTATCAGCTTGTTATTTCAAAATACCCACAAAACAGATGGGTAAGAATTTGGTTCTGTTGTGATAGGTTGGTTGAATCTGATCCTTGCTTGAACAAACCTCTTAGGTCAGTTATGGGAATTGTATCCCAGCAAGAATCCCAAATGGGAATCCTGGTGAATGTATCTCCAAGTCTATCGTGAGGTTTACTGGTTCAGGGGATTTTTCTTGTCTTTTGATGTCAAAAGTGCTTGTACAAAAAGGATAATTCATATGGTAGTAAAACCAGTAATTGTTGCTGCGTATGTACTGTGTCGTTGTGACAGGCAGTGGAGGGTAGAAGCAGAGTATTCTGTCCAGGTTTTAACCTCTGAATGTATTTGGTGTGTGCTCTTTCTACAAGAATCATCCCCACTGAAGTGGGAGAACTTTGCACTCACAAGAATGACAAGAACAAGTTGTTCTTTCTGGTTTGTCTTTGGCCAATAATTTATATCAAAAACCAGTGAAATGAACAGTATTAATCTCATTAAAGATAGCTGGGAAACCTTACAACAACTTCACTTTTCTGTACATCCTCAGGCAAATACAGCATCGGTTAAGTGTGAACAGACTTCTTTTTCTTTATTTTTTTCTTTCCTGATGACTTAAATTGTGAATCCTATTTAAATTTAAATCCTAAAACCTAACATTCAGCCAGAGAGATGCCAGTTATACAGGCCTTGGACTATTCTAAAACTTGATGATATAAGCACGTCAAGTATGTAATAAAGCTCCATGGTTTCCTTCATGCATTTTAAGTGAGATGAAAGGAAAGTTTGAGCATTTATAAAGAATTTAGGGGTGTTTGGGGGCATACATTCTGGCATGGATGAAGACTGTCTCTCTGCAGCTAGATCAAGTGTGAATGCCAGGGACACTGAGCGGAAAGGGAAAGGAAAAGAGATTTAGAGGGAGAGTGCAAGAAAGCAGCAAAGAGGAGCAGCAAATCTGTCCTTACTGTAATAGTCTCTCCACCACAGCCTTCTGGTGAGCAGCCTCCTCAGGGCTCAAGTTTTCCAGCTCCTTCATTATTGGAGGGGTAAATTCTTCCCCGTCATCAGAGGTTTCATCTTCCGATAACCTGGACTCCCCCATTCCATTGGGGAGGGTAGGGATGTCAGGACAGGGTTCCCCTTTCTCTGTCTGGAGGGCATTGATAGCACGCTGACTTTCACTCTGGAGCACGTAGGGTTCCACTTCGCTCAGCGCCTTGATCAGGGTCTCCTTGGTTAGCCCCGACTCCAGCAGTGCTCCCAGCAGCTCCACTTGAAGATGACTCAGCTTCGAGACCATGGTCTTCAGGCTGGTGTCTCTTGGATTTGAATTTCGGGCTATCCTGCTTCCAGCTTCCCTACACCATGTTCCTGAGGTAACACGCCCGACTGTCAGAGTGGGCACAGTACAGCCTCCCGCCTTCACGCCCCCCCAAAAAAAACAAAATACAAAATTGAGCCACTTCAGACCCCCCACGACTGTCCTGAGCCAGTGCTGATAAAGGGACCCTTGGCTATCTGTTTACATTGGAGCAATGTAAATTCTCCAAGGTTCATATTTATCTGTGTGCTTAGCAAGTTACTGAACTTTGGACTTCAGCCCTGCAGCAGCAGTTCACAAAGTGCAGAGGGAGAGAAGGCAGGGGGAGGGGGAAAGGGAGGGAAGCAGAAGAGAGAAGGAGAGTAAAATAAAGGGGTAGAAGGTCTGCAGCATGGGAAAGTAAGCTATGGAAAGAAAACTAGGAAAATGAGGATGGAGAAACATGGCTTATTTCTAGCCCCATTAGGTTTAGAGGAGGAAGGAGGTGGAGTGCCCAAAAGGAAGAGGTGCATTTGGCTGTGTGCTGTTCTGAAGGTGCTGCTGTTGGATCATCACAGAGCCTGCTCAGAGCTCTGGCAGTGGTGAGGTTCAGCCAGTCTCAGCCCCTGCCAAAGGCTTCGGCTGAGAGCAAGCTGCACTGGCAGCTTCACTGGCCTTTGTGTGACAACTCCAGCAGAGAAGCATGGCCCCTGGGTTTATATGCATGTTCCTGAGACTCACAGGATGTTCGTGGCAGAGCATCAAGTGTTAAATGACTTTTTCACTTCTGGCTTTGAAGCTTGCTGGGTAGCCTGTTATGCAAATACTAGTACCTCCATTATAACCTGACATGTTTATTGCTGAATGGATGAGCAGGAGCAGTGAACCCACATAGTTTGGGGGATTGCAGGGCTTGTCCCATTCAGCTTGTGAATCAAGTGTATGGTGAAGAATAGCCCTGGGTGTTGGTTCATGCTGAAAGATCCTGCCCTATCATCAATTGCCCTGCTTATTCCAAGAGGTGCTCTGGGCAGGCTTGTGGCTACCATTTATCATCTACCTCCCGTCTCTCTTGATACCAGCCCTGCTGTAAGGTTCCACTCCCACCTGTTGGGTGACTTCCTACAACATGCTCACTAACTCAGCTGGAGTTGCTTAGTGCAGTTCTCAGGGAGGCCTTAGGACTAAATTGTCTTTTCTGGTCTGAAAATATGAATGAATCTATCTACTTTGAGTAACTAAATTAGAGAAAAACTTCATTTGCACATGTGGACTTGATGCATGAGCATCTCATGCAAATGATTCCTTGTGTGATCAGCAGAAGAAGGATTTAAAACTGTTGTCTCAGTGGAGGTTTCCTAGGGGCAGCTACTTGTCTCTCTTGATACACTCCCATCAAGCTTAAGCTAAGAGGAGCCTATCAGGGCTCTCCCCAAACTGAGTAATGTCCCCAGACAATGCTGCAGAGTGACCTTGGCCCCTGTTTTCCCTTTGTGGGCACCATTAGCCATGTTCTCCAGGGTCCTGTGACAACATGCTAAGTCAGCAGCTGAAGGACAGAGCTTCTTTGCAGATTGGACCCCCTCCTCCCTCCAGGCACAGCAGGCTGCAGTGTGGCTGCTGGGCTGACCCTTTCAACCAGGGCTGTTGTTAACTGTTAGCTTTTGTTTCAGAGGGCGTCAGCACCCAGAGTACCAGGTCCCTTCACTGCAGTGAGTTCAAAAAGCTCAGATGGATACAGAAGACTGAAAAGAAGTAACAATCTGGAGTACATGTAAAATATTTAATGTAAGAAATTTTCACATGAACTTTAATGTAAAAAGACATCTTTAATTTCTAAGGGTTTGTTTTTTTTCTGTACTCTTTATTAATGAAGAGGATTTGAAGAATGGTGGGCGCTTTTTTTTTTTTGGCATTGTTCTATGCATTTCCATGCATTTTTTACTACAGTTTTCACCCCCCAGGTGGACATACCAACAATACTGGCTGATAACAGTAATTGCCAATTGTAATTACGGTATCCAGCCATGACACACAGTTTCTGTATGATACATCCTTATAATTCAAAGACTTTGCAAAGAGAGACAGCAGATTGTGGGCCTCCTGCTATATGTGACAGAGAAGATTCTGTCATAATGCATTTCTTCTGTCTGTCTTTGGTATTGTGATTTATTTTACCGAAAATGGGATGGAAAATATTACTGTTGTTCTTGTTTAAAAGATTGTCCAATCTGTGTTCTGTAAGTACATATACACCTGTTGATTGCTTGAGGGGAGATGGGGACACGGACCATTAAGTTTAGACCAAGAACAGTAATATTTGTCAAGGGAAACCATAAAGAGAAGAAAGCATAGCAACAAATGATCTGTCTATATTGTGTGGTTTATGCACCCAGAAGTCATGTTGCTGTTGCTTCTGCTTGCTTTGAAGACCTCCAGCTGCAGAGGCTTTTAAAACAGCTTGGTTTGAAAACAGTGAACTTTGAAGTGTGTAAAGCCAGAAATGAACATCTGTTTGTGTGTTAGGACCTCACTGAGTGCTACAACTGGATGCCACATGGAGAATCCTTAGCTGACTATGGAAACCTTTCAAGGAGGTAAATTATCACTTTATCCTGAAGGGCTTTTTCCATTGGTCTATTAGAATTGTTCATTTTAAACTGCAGGAGCCTGGACAAATAACAAAAAATGATCTTGTAGAGTCAATTTTGCGTTCACTATAACCTGACAAGCTGCGCTAGTGAATGGTTCAGCACTCCATTAAGTATTTCAGGTTTTTCAGTGCAGGAAAAACAGCAAGCTTCTCAGTGTTTCTAAATGTTAAAAATTGCTAGTGGTCAGACTGAACATTTGGGAAGCAGGAGGACAACTTACTGCAAATTAACCAGCACCCCTGTTTTATACCCTGGCACTGAGGACTGCAGTATCATATTTCTCAGAATATTACAAGTGCCATAATATGCAGTTGTGAGGTACTAAGAATAGCAGAGGTTGAGGGTGGAAGCTGCAAAGATTAACCAGATAGATTATAGTTCTGGTAGAGTAAGAGCTAAATTGTAAAGTGCCATAATCCAGACAATGTGCTCCTGTAACTGAATAGCACTCGGGGATTTTGCCTTGAGAATAAAAGAAAAGATCTTGGTTTTGCTATAGCAATTTTCATCTATTGCCAGTGCTTAGTATATGTTGATTTCCTTAATTGCCACAATTTACTGGGCCATGACTCAATTCTCAAGTCACCCTGACTAATGTGGTCTTGGTAATTGTGAAAGGGAAAATTCTGAAGTTTGAAGACAGCAAGTGATAACTGCTTGCTTTTTTTATTTTTCCTCATGTTTGCAGTATCTGGTTCAGTATTTTTTTTTACCTGCAGAACTGCTTATTTTTCCTTAGATGTAACTAATGTGGTTGTTAAGACCCTTCAAATTCAGGGCTCTGTTGACAAGATGTGAGCAGCTTTACAACATTAAACTGATCAACTTTAATAGCAGGTGCAGGAACAACATTAACAAATCAGTTTGGATGCAGATGGGAGAAAAATATCTGTTAGTAATCACAAGAAGTCTGATACCTATTGTAATGGGAAACTTAATAAAGATTATTTAAACATGTCCAACAACTTTGCATTGTCCTACACACACTTAACAAAAAACTTCACAGAAGTTGTATTTAACACTTCCTTCTTTTCTCCTGACGTGTCAGACAGTCTGATAACGCTGTGACCATTATCTCCTAAAACTGGGTTCACGTCATTCCCCAGTATCCTTCCAGGCAAGGATGTCTTAAGCTCCTCTAATGCGATTTTATTGGTAAATAATAGTCTTTAACTCTTCCACTGTAAACCCTTCTCTCCTACATGTAATAAACTAGTTCAATTACTAATTAAGTGAATTACTTAACACTGAGAACAACTGCATGAAAATATAAATGGGTATAAGATGGGAAATTATTCTTATTTTAGACTTACTGGTATCTATTCTGCTTAATACACATGGGCAAATCCAAAGTAATGGGCAGTGTAGTCCTGTGCACAGAAAGAAGGCAGAGTGGACCCCCAAAGTCTGACTTGTTTTATCAACACCATTTTTACCTTTGATGTTTTCCTTTCATGAATTATATCCATTATTAAGTGTACATGATGAAAAAAAATAGAGTAATTTGCTGGGATAAAGCCAATGTAATGTGGCTTCAAGGAGCATACAGAGAAGGAAAAAGCCCTAAATATATTTGTGATAAAAGTGCTAACAGAGAGTGCCTGTATAGTTCCCTGAATAAGGTGGTAAAATTGCCATTGGCAAAAGAAACAGGGAGAAATGGTGGTTCTAATAATTCTTTACCATTTTACTGTTCTGCTGAGATTGCTAAATGCTTTATTGGCCTGACTGACATTAATGTCATCCCCTCGTTGAAATGTGAGAGCTGCTATTACAATGCTCGCCCTTTTTTCTGTGGTTGGGGAAAAGAAAGCTACTGAAGTACCAAAACTGTTGCATTTGGAGCATAGTCCCAAATGGCACACAGGAGCATGAAAAAAAGAGAGATAATTGTCATTTTATATGTTGTTTTTTGTTGGGTTAAATTTCAGCTATTTGTGCAGTATCTTAGTGGGAAATGCTTCCTTTGAATACGTGGTTTTCATGTTCCAAATAAATACCCATTTACATTTTAATTTAGTACTCTTTGTTAACTAAATATTATTATAATCAAAACTGTGATTTTTATGGAGAAAGAAGCTTTTTTTTTTTCCATTGGTGCCTCCTTCTGTGCTTTCAGCAGTAGAAATCAGAAGCAGAGCAACCTGAACTTTCAGAGCCAGAAAGGGGGCAAGGCTACCTTTTGCCTGACACACTGGAAACTCCCCAAGTTTCTCCTTACCACTGTTCATAGGATTCAACTGCAGTCAGAAGAAAAAATGTTTTTATTTCCAAAGACAACATTTCTTAAGCTTTGGGAGTGTCAGTTAAACTGAGGCTAGAGTGTACCAGCCATTAACCATGGGCCTGAATGCAGTGCTAGAAGGCATGGTGCAATCATGACAGAGACCACAGTGGGTTTAACCTGTAGGATGGCTGTCTCTCCACATTCCTCTTGCTGTACGGGTCTTTCTGCCCACTCATCCCTGTGTTCCCCCTTCACTTACTCACTGTTTCTACCATCAGGGTGAGGATGAGATTGGAGATCAGGAGCAGCTCTGGAGTTCAGTTAATGAAGGACTTTCCCACTAGGTGGTAGTGAAGAGAATCGTGACATGTATTGGTCAGTGAACATTGTAATTATGTTTATGAAGGGGAATCCCCCAAGGATCATACAAGCAGAATAGCCTAGCCACACTCTGAGCTGTACTGTCAAAACTTCAACTCTTGATTTATTTTTTTTAAATTCCTTTATGCCTTCCCTTTCTGCTCGTTTCCATGTTGTTTGTTCCTCCCAAAACCAAGCAGTGGTGACAACTCTACCTGTCATGTCCTTTCCTGAAAGGTGAAATGTCTACATGAAGCTACTCTGGTTCTCCTTCCACCTCTGTTATAGCAGAATCAAGACATGGTTAGCTAAATGTCATCTAATGACATTTAAGTAATTTGGAGGTGAGGGCTCTTTGTAGCTGGTATTTTTAGCTGGTTTTTTCCTCTGCCACACTTGCCTCTGGGAGCTACACTTCAAAACATAAAAAGAAAACAAACAAACAATCCTCACCTTTTTTTTTTTTGCTGCTAGTTTTGAAATACCTTGACAGGTCTAAGTAATACATCAGTCTACATCAAAGGTTCCAGATGGAACTGGTATTCTAGAAGGACTTTGTAATGTCAGAGTAAACTGTCACTGAAATACAGAGTAAAGCTCTCTTGTAGGTCTGAGGAAAGACTGTACAAAGGATATGCTGAGAAAATTATCTGGGAAGTGCAAGTAGTGCTCCATTTTGCCCTAAGAGCAGTTGCTGGGTCTGCAAGGACAAGCAAATTTCTCCTGTGAATTCATCCCACCACTATCCTGTAATGATAGAGCAAGCTTGCAAAATCATTTAATAGTCTAGTCACAAAGCCTGAGATGCTGAAAAAAAATATACTTTAATTGCTCATCAACTATAAATCATTTGTGCCAAATTAATGTGCTGGAAATTTTGCAAGACTGGGAAATTGGAAGCTATTTCAGTAAGGACACAGAGCAGGGATATTGTTTCATAGATACTAATATCAGTTTTACATCCTATTCTCAGGGAACAAAAAAAAAGGCTCTATAATACCAAGACAAGGCTGAAGCACTGATTTATCTTTCCTTGCATTGATTCAAAGTGATGGAGAGTTTTGGTTTTTTTTCCTCCTTACATTTCCTCTATCATAATCAGTGAAAAGGGTGGCCTAAAAACAGGCATCCCAGAGGCACTGGAGTTACGCCACAGCTGAGTGAGAATTCAAATTATTTGTCCATTTTTCAATTGTTCCTGTAGATTTTTCTGCTGTGCTGAGGGAGAAGAAAGGCAGGGAACTTCTCCATTGTGCAAGTCCTACCCAGAGCCTGAGCAGGGGATGTGTGTATGTGGGAACATCAGAATTTCCACTAAAACTGATTGACTAGGCTGTATACCCCACAGCTCAAGATGCTGAGCATGACTTTCTCCTCTCTTCTTGCACCATATCCACCAAAGCTTTCTGTACCTACTAAGATGCTGATCAATATCTAAAGGGAAGATGTCAAGAGGATGGGGCCAGATTCTTTTCAGAGGTGCCCAGTGGCATGACAAGGGGCAATGGGCACAAACTAGAGCACAGGAAGTTACATCTGAACACAAGGGAAAACTCTTTCCTGGGGAGGTGCCAGAGCCTTGGAACAGGCTGCTGAGAGAGGCTGTGGAGTCTCCACTGGAGATACTTAAAACCCACCTAGACAATGTGATCCTGGGCCCCCTGCTCAAGCAGGGTGATTGGATGAGACAATCTCCAGAGGTCCCTTCCAACCCCCACCGTGCTGGGATTCTGTGAGATGGGCATGAGTGCTGTGTATGGGGTGCCAGTAGGAAGGCAAAGAGCTACGTGGTCAAATGGAGGAGAAAGTTTTTCAAGGTGGCCCTGTCTGAGCAAGTGGGTGGAGTGACGATTATATCAGGAACTCTAAAGTCATTCCTGTCCACCAGGCAAAAGGGCTGTGAAAAGCACAGAGGAATGGGATTGGGATGCTGAGGTGTGACAACAACCCAAATCACGTGTTTTCAATGCATAAAGATACAGGCATGCAGGGGGAAGAAGCCTCCAAAGTCCAGCACCATCACCCTAACAGCACCGCTTAACCAAACTGCCAGGATCCCAGGTGTTCCCTCCACCGAGCCCACAGAAGCTGTGATGCTGCAGCACCTTCCTTCTGCAGTGCCCCAAAGCTTCAGGTGGCTGGAACATGGTGCAGTTTCCTCTTTACTGAGGATGAAACCGAGCTAGCAGAGATGAAGTGAGCCATGCAAGATTGCACAGCCAGCCAGCAACGGAACTGAGCAGAAATGAGCTGTTCCTTACTTTTAATGCTGTGTTGTGACTACAGATCAGCCTAAGCCTTTTTCCATTTAACAGAATAAACAAGATGGACCAAATGGAAACCATTTATTCAGTCCACTAATAGAAATAAACTAGAGTGGGCTCCAAAGGCCATTTTAGACAAAGGCCATTTTAGAGGCATCTGGCATCTCTGTAGATGCAGTGAGAATGCCCCAGAGTCCCTTTTTTTTTTTTTTTTTTAAGATTTTAGCAAAACTGCATTGTCACCGAATTTCTCCAGACTTTATTTATTTGTTTAAAAAACAGATACCTGCTTTTACCAGACCTGGGCACCGTTCTTCTATTTATATACAATACAGTTTCATCACTTCCAACCAGAAGTTAAAACTGGCTCTTCTCCCTCCCACACTGAAAGGAACAATAAGCAAGGCAGTGCAGCTGGACTGGAACAATTGCTCTGAACTCCCATAGCCCCACTTGCACAGATTGCTGCAAGAGGAGTAACAGGAGGTAGGGATTACTCAAGTGAGCAAACCTAAGACAGGAGTTCTGCATTTGGCAGAAACATCATCAAGGACTGAGGATTTGGCAGCAGCACCAAAGAAACCAGGGAGGAAAGACAAGACCGGTATTTGTGGCTGCCAGTTCCTCTGCCTGGGACTTGCACGGTTTTAATATAGGGCTGGTGAGAATATGAAGCATTTGATTTTTAGATGGTCAGAGTATCTTGAATGCTATTTCCCTTCCTTAAAATATATTTTCAGCATTTGATCTTATTTGTTTTGTGTAAAAGGGAACAAATTCAAAGATGGAGCATTCTTCAGAAAGACACTGTGAAAGTAAACACTCATTTTTATGACTTATCTTACCTAAACTTTGCATTTACCACCTGACTCTCCGTCAGAGGACAACCCCACCACAACTGCAGCTCACAGTCGTTCCCGGGCAGTTCCACGCTCCTGCGCGATGGCAGGAAAGCAGCGGACGTGCCACAACACCGGCAAGAGCAGCCGGTTTCCCGGGTTCAGCAGAGACCCTGTAGGCCGCAACCGAGCAAGCCCCGCTCGCCCTCCCTGGGCACCTCCCCAGCCCGGGCAGCCTCTGCCCCCGCTTGGCTACTTCAGGACGGGCCCTGCCCGCAGCAGCGGACACCTCACACCAGCCGGTTATTTTAAACCAAGGCGCCTGCCCTCATTCCCGACCCGGCGGGCGGCAGCGGGCCAAGCCGCGCCCGGGCCCGCCCCGCTGCTGCCCAGCTCCCGGTGGCGGCCCCAGGGCAGGCGGCTCCCCGCCGCCATCCTCATCCCCACTGAGCCGAGGCGGGTCCCAGCCCCTTCCCCAGGTCAGCGGAGGGCAGGGGCAGCCTCTCCCCCCTCACCTGAGTCCTTGCAGCCAAACTTGACGTTGGGGTCGCAGACGTGGGTGACCCCCTCGCAGTTCTTCTCGTCACTGGAGTCCATGCAGTCAGTGTCACCGTCGCAGTGCCAGCGCATGGGGATGCAGAGCCCGTCCAGCCGGCACTGGAACTCATCCGTGTGGCAGCCCCCGGGCGGGCGTGTGGCTGGGGAGGGGCACAAGCAGCTGCTCACTGCCTTTGCCCCGAGGAGCCGGGAACAGGGGCGGGCTCAGGGCACAGGATGAGGACTGGGCAGCAGCCTGGCAAGGAAAAGGCTGCGGAGACCCAGAGGTGCAGGAGGTGGGTATCCAGACCCAGAAGGGTGGGGGGACTCCTCTCACGGGGGTTTTTGGGTCTCCAGGCAGGATGGCAGCAGAGCCGATGCTCAAGAGGGTCCATCCATCTGCCACTTGCTCCCTCCCGGGGCACAACCCGGGTCCCCCCCCGGCGAGGACGCGAAGCAGCGGCGCAGGGTCCCCCCCACGGCCTGGGGCTCACCCTGGTTGGTGCAGTTGGCGTGAGTCTCATCGCTGTAGTCCCCGCAGTCGTTGTCCCCGTCGCAGGTCCAGTGCACGGGGATGCAGCGCCCGCTGTTGCACTTGAACTGGTTGCTGGAGCAGGAGTGGCTGCAGCCGGCCTCGTCGCTGTTGTCCCCGCAGTCGTTGTCTGGAGAGGGAAGGGGAGCGGGAAGGGGCTCAGCCGGGGGCACCGACCCACGGGACAGCTGGATCATCCCCCCGGTGGCAGCACCCACCCCTCAAGGCCCCACGGCTATGCCGTGAGCACGCTCTGGTTACTCGTCCCCAGGCAGGGCGGGTGGGCAGCATTACCTCCAGCTTCGCAAACTTGTCGGACTTGCAGCAGGCGTTCTCGGCATTGATGAGCTTGGTCAGCAGGAACTCCCGGAACTCGGGGCTCTGCGGGGGGAAGAGCCAGGGTGGAAAACACCCACCATTTAACTGTATCTCAGTACCAGAGCCATACTGACCAAAAAACTGAGCTCACAGCACCCCCCAGATGTGGGAGCATTGGTGGGGAACCCCTGACAGGCTCAGGGTGTCCATTCAGAGGGGCCTTGCAGCAGCTGCTGCCTTGCACAGTTTACTCTGTGTGATGGTGCATGGCCTCCCACCCTACTAGCAAGTCATATTTTCCCTAAGCAGATGTGCTAGGAAACATCTCAGACATAGACTTTTTTTTTTTTTATGGCTTAAAACATCTTTCCCATCTTGGTTCTTACCTTCTGGAACACGGGCGGGCTCGGCAGGGGTGGGCCAAAGGAGGGGACATCCTCCCGGGCTGTCACCGACACCTGTGAAGCAAAGAGAAACCTTGTTCTGTGGGTGCAACAGTTCATCCCCGGGCACAGGCATGTCCCTCTCCTGGAGGGTGGCCAGAGTGGGGCAGGTGATGCTCTTTCCAGCCCACCTCAGCTCAGCCCCTCTCCACCCAGCCCAGATGTCCCAGCCCCTAAGAGCCAAGAGGGAACCCCGAGCCCTTGCCCAGCTGCATGGACCACTCCTCCCCAGCCCTCAGCAGCCCTCAATGGCTCAGGAGAGCATTAACCCTGCACAGCTTTGGACATTAATTTCCTGCAAATCCTGTTTTCAGTTGCAGCTTTGGATCTTGTCGTAGAAAACAGAGAAATACCAGAGCTCACACTGCCCAGGCTTGAGTGATGTGTTAGACGGGCATGAGCTGTTCCAAGTCTCATTCAAATACTGAATAGCAGCAAAAATCTTTAGCAAATAAGCATGCACACATATTATGTATTTTATACATGCTGTAAGTATACAGATGCTATGTATTAGCACATACACGGATATACCAATGTGCGTACATATGTATGTTGAATGCACACATACATATGCCAGAGAGGTGTCATACTGCTTGTATCCCTGAGCACAGGGGCAGGGCAGCTGCTGGGAAGCCACCTCCAGACCCTGACCTGAGATGCTGAATCAAAAACCAGCGCATCGTGCGAGCCACGGCTCCCCTCACCTTGTACGACGTGTTATCTGCCGCGGGGTTTTCCACCTGCACGACGATGTAGGCATGCAAGAAGTTGGAGGCGATCATGTCGGGGACAAAGGGGGTGTTCTCGTCCTGGAAGACGATGGCCACGATGTCATTGCCGATGTGACGCTTCCGCTGCAGCTGCGGGGACACGGGGGGGAGCATGGGGGGGAGGGGGTATCACAAAGGGAAACAGTAGACCCTGTGCACTAGAGGTGTCCCCCAGCACCCGTAGGTGCCCCTGCACCTTGTGCATCCCGCACACATCTCCCCAGCACCCATGGGTGCCCCAGGACCCCCTTTGCCCCATGACATCCCCAAAGCACCCATCGGTCTCTCCCAGTCTCCTGCATCCATCCCATAGATGCCCCTCAGCACCTGTGGGTGCCCCTGAAGCTTTTGTGCCCCACAGACCTCCTCTAGCACCTATGGGGTGTGCCGCTAGCCCTTGTGCCTTGTAGATGCCCACCAGCACCCATGGGTGATCTGCCAAGCCCCTGCATCCCATAGGTGCCCCCCAGCACCCATGGGATATACCATTAGCAGTTGTGTCCCACAGATACTCCCCAGCACCCGTGGGTGCCCCGGGAGCCCCTGCACTGCATAGACAACTCCAAAGCACCCATAGGTGCCCCACCAGCCCTTTCCACCCCCTGGAGGTGTCCCAAGGTCCCCTACACC
>JANHFX010011082.1:0-15093 GCA_027560015.1 Chloroceryle amazona | reverse complement strand
TTTAAACTAACATTGCGTTTAGTCTGCTTGTCCGATACAGATCCTGGGAAAGGCATCCTTCAATAACGTGTCTGTAGTTGATTTCCTCCAGAAAAAACAATTTTCCCTGAATCCATATGGTTGTTAGCAAAATGCATTGTTATCAGAATTACTGTATACAGTGGTTTTAATAACACATGCTACAAGTTGTCATTTGTAATCATCACTGTTTCAACTGACTGTCTGCTCCTGGCTCATGTGTTGAAAGAGAGTAATGAAAAAAATGACATTCTGTCTTGCTTTAACCTCAAAAGGACAGGGTGGTGCAATCTAGCAATTACAGGAGTTTGAGTTCTTCTCCACTGTAAGCAATTTTTGAAAGGTCAACACCTACTAATGTATGAGTGAGAAAAATCCATACAGAATTATAAAGCTTCAGAATAATTGAAAACCAATATCTCATCAAGAAATGTGAAAAAGTGACATTTATCTACAGATACATAAGTTCCAAAATTAGTATTACATGTTGAAATTTTAATATATAATTACAGATTTATCCTAAATGGACATTTTTCTATATTAAAAGAAGGTTATCAGGGATAAATAATATCTTTTAGATTTATTTCTTTCTTTAGATTTATCTTTTTGATAACTTTTAGGTTATCTTTCAGGGATTATCCACTGCCAGCCCCTGTTCTCCTTTTACACATCACTTCCTTTTCTTTGAGCAGCTCAAATCTCATGCTATTTCATCACAGCCCATCAGCAGACATTCTCTTTAGAAACAACCAGGGACTGTCTACCTGTCACAGCAGATTGAAGTGTGTCCACTATGAGGAGAAATGCTGCATCTGAGTCCCTTTCTTGTCCTGGTCACAGACTAACAGAGGTGAGGAAGGGCTGCAGAACATGAAATGGTGTCTGTATGATGTTGGGTAACCTCCCACACAAAAGTTAATTCAATTCTTAAACGACACAGATATATCTATGCCTGTCATAGGTATAAAATAAGCTGTTTTCCCTAAGTAAAATTATAGGAAGAAATTAGGTATCATGTAATACACACATGCAGAAGGATTTCTTTTGGAATGCAGTTCACCAGTTTGTAGATAATCCCAAATCCAATTCATATTTTAGCCCTTTTATAACCTACAATTGTAACATATTTATCAAAATAAATGCATTTATGCTGCAAGGCCATATTTATAGCAGTGTTTAACTTGGCTAAATTTAAAGTGTTTGGGAACACATTTGTCATGTTTAACATTTGACACTGGAAATAATATTTTTAATGGTCTGGCCATTTCTAAGAATGACGTTAAGGAAGAATACTGTTGTTTATCCTTTGCATCAGACAACAAATTGTGTGAAATTTTTTGTTGAGAAGTTTGAGTGCTTTCAATCAATTTAATTACTTGGGATATTTGTCTTGGTAGTAGATATATGTGTTTACTTACCATCTGTGAAAAATCATCTTGGTTTGCCAGTTTCCAAGAATGTAGAATAACTTTGATTTCTTACATGCTGAGCAGAGTCTGGATGGTGGACAGTGGGGTAGTCTGAAGACTCGCTTTGGACTGAGCACACTTTAAGTTCATATAACTCCTGCATGGTACTGGATAGGATGTGTGATATCCTAGAGCAGAACAGAACACTTTTTCTTACTATACTTCAAAAACAGGTCTAAAATACAGAGATAACAGCACAAAAAGCTATGAAGGAAAATAATAATCCTCCATTCAGTGCAGTTAAGAGCAGGGCAATATCCACCTAGCCAATGATGAACACCAGAAAAGAAGGTCAGTGTTTGCCCATTGCTTTGCAAACAAGAATGGGCAAAGAGGGACAAGCCTTCTGAAGAAAAGCCAACATTCCCATGGTTCTTGTGCAAAGCAGGTCTTTTAGAAGACAGTCTGCGATCATATCACTAAACACTGTATTGTAAAGGATGCGAATAAGTTAGCAAAATGTTCAAAATTGCTTTTTCTCACAGCACTTGACTCTACTGCCTTATCTTTACGGCCTTAAACCGGTGATTTATTTTTTTACTGTTATTTCTCTATGATGTCTAATGTAAATAGTAAAATGTTCCCTTTTTTTCATACATGAAAATATTACATATGACAATGTTTAATTTGCATTATTCATAATTTCTCAGGAAAATTAAAGAATGATTTTTTTATACAATAGCACATATATGTGTACTGTCTTTATATTGAGGTCTTTATCAGTTTCCCAGAATTGATTTTTCTCTGTATTTCTAGAAGCCTCTACAATGTACAACAATTTATTTTGTTACATAAGTAAGGAAGTTCTTCAGAGATAAGAATGACTAAATCTTCAGGTTTTTAATAGTGATAAACACTGCACTGGCCACAGTGCAATTATAAGTACTTTGTAAGTCTTTTCAGCTAATAAGCACAGTTCGATAAAGCTTCTGTAAAGTGGATGATGGTAGCTGAGAAGAAACCTCTTTGTGGCACTCTCAGAGCCAAACCTACCAACAACTTTGTACCTCACTTGTATCACACTAACTGAAAGCAATTGTGGTCTATAAGCACTTGGTGAGAAGACTGTTATTTTCTGGTTTGATCCCGGAGTGCCAAATGTTGGCTTGTTTCCACAGACAGCCCAAACTTTTCCACCAATTTAGTGGGTTACTCTAGGTTCATACTAATGTGATCTGAGGTCTCATGCCCTGGCACTGAAGTCAAAGAAAAGACACTGACTGCAGCCTGGATGTTGCACTGAGGACAAGCTGGTCTCCTTGTCTTTTTATGAAACTGTGCAAAAGGACCCAGATCTTTGAGGCTAAGTAGGAATATGACAGCATTGCATGAAAATCTTTTAATTCTTCTATCAATTTTTTATATTAGTCTTATTTATTTATTTTTTTATACTTTTACACTGGATCAGAAAATGGAGTTGCTTCTTTGAGTTTGAAGTAAGATTCTGTCTGTGTCTCAATCTTGTGGTGGGAAATTTCAGATATAGAAACATTGCATGTTTGCATGCTTTATCATTTTAGAGCTTGCTTTTTTTTTTTTTTTCCTAATAGCACATGTAAGAAAAAGCTGTCTGCCTAGAACTAAGCAAAATCTGGCATAATACATAGCAAATATAGGCTTTATAGTGCTGTCTTGCTGGTTTATGCAATACAGATCTGTATGCAGATAAGCAATATACCATATATCATACAATTAATCTATACTAACTGCTATAGCAAAGTAGGTATATTTTAATGTGTAGAATTAGTATTGCATGCAGGCCAAGCTATAATAAATAAATAGTACAACTGCAATAATGCCACAGCAATGCCTCAGCAATTCATTGGCATAGATAGACTTAGGCGTAAATTACTGTAACAGTTAATTTACAGAGCACTGCATATAGCAAGATAAAATATAGGCCGTGCTTTGGAAATTAGTATGCAGATAAAATTAGTGAAACATTGTATTTGACAACAGATACAAATGTATTTTTTAAGGAGGAAAAACCACCACAACTCCTGCTTCCCTAGATGGTATCTGCTTGATTTCAGAGTTCTGTTTTATCAGTAAAGATAAAAGTTTAGAAGGCACAGACAACTGCAACTGGTCTGCATCTTTGTCTTCTGCCTGCCTCTGATTGTAGTGGTCATCTTAATAAATGAGTGTTATTATCTCTGCAGGAAAGATGATGGTGAGTCTGTGAGTCTCTATATCACTTATGAGAGTGACTAATTTGAGGGTTGAACTGTATCACGTTATAATTCACTGAAACTAGCCAAAATTAGTCACCCACCAGTATTCTTTGACTATAGGCAGTTCTGTCAGAGGAAAGAAAAAAAAAATGAAAGCAGAAAAGGTTAGAATTTAAAAAATACATTTTCATCACTTTATGTAACATTTTAAAAAAGTGTTTACTCTCATAGTTGTTCTTACGATGCATTTTGGTTCTGGATTTAGAGCTGCACATCAGCAAAATTTTGGACAGAATAAATTCTCTTTCTTCTGTTGACTCGAGTTTTGTGAAGGAGTTGCACATACTTGGAATGTGTTTCCCTGACTCTGAGCAGGAAGTGGATAATACCTAATCTATTGTTCTCTGTGAATAAAGACAGGTAAATAAGTAATATGAGTGGCTTTAGTCATGCAGAAGGAATTCAGGTGAACAGGCAAGTTCTGTCTTAGGAAAAAGTAGAGAAACTTCCAAAGTTCTTTACTACAAGGATGTTGAACGATTAGAGAAATAAATGCCAATAGAAGCATTTGGAAAGTACAGAGAACCACTCTTTGTGGTCAAATTCTGCTGCAACTTTTGTCAGATCAACAGATTACTGGTCTCATACCAGTACAGTAAGTATATGGCCAGATGGAAGTCACGCATCAGTAGGATGTTAACACTTGGCACAGGGAGAATTCTGTGCTGGCTAGGAGTTACAAGGGAAAGATGCAAATTCCCCTTTGAACTGCATGAAGGGATACATATATGTATAATTGGAATATACTTTTTTTTTACAGCAGTTCTCACTGAGAGGAGTCCACTTTTCTAGGTGCTATGAGAATGCAGAGCTGAAAGACCATCAGCTTTCAGTAAAATGATGCTTCACAGACTGAGAAGGTAATTGTATAGAACTAGCCATGGGATGACTATATTTTCTTCTCTCGCAGGCAGTAAATCTAGGTTTTACGTTAATCATGGAGGAAGGTACTGAACAAAAGACAAATTCTGATTTCTATTATATTAGTACAAATCTGGAATAACTTTGTCACTACCTAAAGTGTTTGGCTGAAAAGTGTTGCCAAAGAGATGGTTAGAGTATATGTGTACATCCTGACCTCATTCCAGCCACAAACAGGGACATATGATGAACCTATGTCCATTGAAAGGAAATCTCTATGCATATGCCAGAAAGGACCATGATTCACTCTCTGTTCCTAATCTGGTAAGGTGGGGATAAGGATCTCACAGGATTTTGCAACATAAACCGATGCTTAGCATCGATAAGAACTGTATTTTTTCATCGACAGGTCATTGACAGATCTTCCTACTAGGGCAATGTGAGCTCAACAGTTTGCTACAATCCTTATGAGAATTTAAAAAGTGAGACTGGTTTGATTGCAAGAGTTCACTTGTGAAATTTTCTCTCTGTAAAGCCATCTTGCTATTTTATGCTTTAACCACCAGTGACTTAGGTTGAACCAGTACAGTATGAATTCAGCTTCGTGTAAGCAGGTTTCATCTGATCTGAGTAAATGAAAAACCCTGTACAGGGGCTGTTGTACATTAGCTGAAATGCAGCTTTTTATAATCACAAACTTGCAGATCTCTTGCAGAGATCGTTTTTACATCATCCCTCATATACCTGTTTTTTACAAGGATGTGCATTTTGTTTGAGTTTGTTTGTTTGTTTTTTGGTTTTTGTTTTTGTTTGTTTGTTTGTTTAGTTTTTGTTCAGTGCATTTTTATCGATAGTGGTGCATTGTGCTCACATGCCAACCACACTGTATTAAATTGATGAATTAGATTGTATTTCTCATTCTTATTCTTTTGCTTTTAAGTGGTATCTGCTAATCCTTTCTGCTATTGGCTGTTGCCTCTAAGACATCTACTGGGCAGAGCAGAACCTAATGAGGTTCAGCAAGGATAAGTGCAGAGTCCTGCATCTGGGAGAGAATAATAAAGTACACCAGTACAGACTGGGAGGTGATCTGCTGGAGAGCAGCCCTGTGGAGAAGGATTTAGGAGTCTTGGTAGACAACAAGTTCTCCATGCAACATCCTGTGCGATCCTGTGATATTCTAGCTAGTGGCTCTAACTATTCTACTATTGTAGCAAAAAGGGATCTTAATTCTTTGCATTTGAAGACAATTTGGCCAGTATGGCTGTTTCTGAAATAAAAAGTATAGGTGCCTTCTTTTAGCAGATGCTCCAGTCAAGTGATGTGAGAAGTGTCCGAATGAAAGGTCAAAGAGCAGAGAATTTTAAAACATGACTGCTTAGACACAGATGCTTAAATGGCCAGTTCTAAGCATCAGTATGTTGTTTGTACCATTAGCCAAGTCGATGTTGGAGATAGTGACTCTTTTGGGCCTCTTTCTGAGATGTCCAAATCATGCCATGGGCTCTGTTGAGTATGTGACTCTTCAACTCATGATTTGGGTTTTTCGATGCTGGGAACATCTGCCTTAGGTGCAGAAATATTTCTGGCCTCTAATGTTTGGTTTGAACTGGAGATTCCTTAGGCTGGTGTTATTCAACATTAATGTCTGGTCAGTTCATTATTGACATTGATGGAACAACTGTAGGTGCTATCAGTGATTCCTGAACATGCTCTGAAAGAGTCAAAAATGAGCAGAGTTAAACTGAAGTTCAGGAATCAGTAAAAGAGAAGGAAGACAGTATAGCACAGGAGAAGTCAAAGTTTGTGTTCAAACACTTTCAAGCACTATGGTTAAGGTCTGTCATTCATTGAAAGACTTGTATAATATTAGATCCAAGTTACAAAAGATCTTTCTTTGTTTGCCTCAGGTCAAAACAAACCAAGAACACTCTAGAATGCAAATATTTTTTTCTTTATATGACATGAAGTGGTCTAGAAATAAGAAATCCATTAATTCAGTTGTACTTTGATTTCTCCATTGCATGGAAAGAATGCCCAGGACCATAATTCAGAGAAATGTAAAGAAAGGTTAAGGTTTCCTGAGTTGCTAAAGCAGGATTGCTTAACTCTCTGTCCAGATTATATGTAAGCTTTCAGAAGTTTCACAATTTTTCTTCTGTAATTAAAACTCACTAATATTTCTGTAGGAAGTTTTCTAACAGGACTGGGAGGACCATAATTAAACGTTCAGAAAGTCTTTGTTTAGCATTTGTGAGAAAACAGGAGGTGTTACTACAAAAGCAACAGAAAATACCCTGGATAAAATAGAATTTGAAGCATTTAGAAATAATATGAAAAAAAACAACTGCAATTTCTCTTCATTCTATCAAGGCGGTGGTAAATTTAAAGGCTGTCTAATGATTTTTTTATTTTTTTATTAGACCTGCTGGATAATAGCTGCGCTGTTATGCTGAGCCTGAATTGAAAGAATGCAAACACTAATACCATTGCTTGGAAAATACCTTGATTGTTTTGGTCTCTTGCTATTCACAAGTCTGAAAGAGCAGATTTTCCAGGAATGCTGTGTTTAAGAGTTTAAAAGCTATTTCAAGCTGTTCTTGGGTGGTAGAAACCAGAAGTACTTCTGAATCTTTCAGCCCTGGAGTGAGGTTCAGGTTGTATCTTCACTCCAGGTAAATGTGAGACATAGACCTGCACAAACCCTCTGCAAAGATTTTGCTTTGCTATTTTTGTAGAAGGAAAGTTGGGTGTCTGCTTCACATGTGTGCTCCAACAGGCATCTGACCTGAAGTATTAATGGAGCAGAAGTCTGGGGTAGGGGGGTCTCCATACAGGTACTTTTTCCCCATTCAAATGATCAGCTCTACTGTGCACCACTGAACTGCCAACCAATGGAATAATACAGATACATATAAGGAAACCCCAGCATGTAACCCAAAAGCAACAATTAGGTGTAAAATTGAGATCTCTTCACGTTAGTTTGATTTGTTAGTATCACATGTAGTTTTCTTGTTAATTTGGGTTGTACTTTGTCCAGTTATTGGTAACCTTCTTCAGCAATTATTTTATTGTTCCTCTCCCTGAAAGTGTACCCTAATTTATAAAAAGCTACACAGAAATTTGTGTTTATAGATAGTAACTGTAATCAAAACATTTTTATGATCATCAGCATTTTTATGATTAATTATTATTTTCTTAGCCAGAAATAATAATGTTAACATCCTGAAAATGAAATTGCTTTTGCCAGTAGCTCCGGAAATGAAGGGGAGAGAGCTTTGTTGACTGTGTTCTCATGGTCTGGAAAGATCCTATTGTGATATGCTAAGGTAAAAATCTGGAACACATTTGGCACAATTTTAGAGAATTAGAGTCAGGAAGTAGATAGCTCTGTGGAGTTAAATAGAAGTGAAAGGAAGTAACACAAATCAGCTGTATCTGAAAGAGACTGTGAGGTTTCCACTGCCTCTAGATTAATTTGTTAAAGTGTTCTTAATTCACTTGGTTCAGGTGTACTACAAGTAATCTGAAACAGGGTTCAAAGGAACAACAGATCTGAGTTCCACAATTACGTTTGCTTTTCCTTCACAGCCAGGGATGGATAAAATTTGACTTTCATATCTGCGCATACACACACACCTCTCCCCTCCCCCCACCATGCGTATATAAAGGTTCTTTTCTCTCTTCAACATCTTTCCCTGTTTTCACATGATGTTTCTTTACCTATTCTCTAAAATGCCAAATGCCTGGCTAGGACATATCAGAAATTTCATGTGAATCCATTTTGTATAAAATATATCTTTCAGAAATAGATGTATTTTTCCTGCCATTTGGTATTCTAGATGTTCGATCTTCCAGTTTTTCTGAAGCAGAATTTCCATGCATACTTTGGTATTTTGACCACTGAAAGTTGAAGAACTTTGAACTTTCTTACTTGCGACTGGTAAGAACTTTCTTACTGATTGAAAATTCTGCTAGCTCAAAAACAAAAAATATAGCGCTGACTTTCCCTCCTAATTTCCTGATGGGTCTGAGAGTATCTTGGAAATACTCTGGCATTTGTTCAGAACTTTATAACCCTGTGGCAGGGGACAAATAGTTTTGGATAGCCTCTGAGTGCAGAGAGCTTTGAATCTAGGACAGTAACTTCCTATGTGACTTTTCCAACAGCATTAAATTATGAAAAGAAATTAGACCTATCTCTGTTTCCTTCAGCTTTGTGTTGACTGTGTCTAGCAGTTAAGTGCTGCTGGGGCATGTCAGTCTTTCCCGGAACATGTTTCCAGGACTGGATGCCCGTGGCAACCTAGGTGTGAAGAGACTGTGTGGGCTGCAAACAGCTTTAGTCGCCTACGTGTTCATCACTGTCTAGGTGGTGACAACTTTAGCTGAAGACAGTAGTAAGACTTTAGGTCCTTAGAAAGTTTTCATCATTAATTTAGCTCCATCAAAGGACAGACAGTCTGTATTCAAATGCTTAATTCCACCCTAGCTGCAAAGTAACAAACGTCTATTTTAGATCTCACTTGACACCTACTTGACAGGTGGTAACTCCATTGGTGTTACAGTCAATGCACGTAGCAAGATGAAGATGTTACAGCCATAGTCAGGCACAACCATGGGAAGCTCCGCATAAACCATGCCCAATTATAGGCCCTTCCTGCCCTTTCTGTTCCTGCCTTTGCTCTAAGTCATTTACCTAGAAAGGGAGGAAGAGAAGATGGTTCTTCTTCCTTTTCCCAGCTCCAGTGTAAGCTTATCTAGCAGATGAGGCTGTGATTTCACAGGATTTTGTCTTTAGTGGTGATATTGGTGCTTTTGCAGCTGATCCTTCTTTTCTTTATGCTTGCTCTCATCCCTGTACCAAAGTGCCCTTTCCAACGTGGTCCTTATAAAAACTGCTGTGAGCAGGCTCAGAGATCTGCCTCGGTGATCTGGTTCATAGTGCAGTTGTGCAAGAAAGCTGGCAGTGTCGAGGTGTCCCATGTTCCTATGATGACCCTGAGAGGAAGACCACTCATCAGTGAGGCAACAGAGAGGGCATTCCTTAAGCAGATATTGCTGTGAAGACTACCATGTCACAACATATCATCCAACTATAGTCTGGGGGATGCTTGGGAGGACCTTTTTTGGAAGGGTGCTTTGGGTTATGTGGTGCAGACTGCCTCCTATGCAGACTGCATCCCACCCCATAGGGTGCCGTCCACACCAGTATCTAACCTAAGGGTACTGTGACCTTCATTTAGGCCTTTTTGAATTTGAATGGAAGACCACAACACATTTCAATCCCAGAGCTCACTTCTGGGTTTAAGGTAGAGTGAAAGTGTGGCATAGGTGATGAGGTACCCACAAGAGAGATGAAGCACTGTTGAACCAAGTTCGTTTTGTCATTCTGCATCTGCATTTGAAATTGTAGTCAGATTCCATGGGGATCATAGAATCATAGAACTATAGAATGCTTTGGGTTGGAAGGTACCTTTAAAGGCCATCTAGTCCAACCCCCCTGCACTGATCAGGGACAAGGCTTGTCTGCTGAGGCACTTTCCATCTTGAATGTCACATATTTAAAAGGTTATGTGCCTTGGTTTAGAAATAAAGATCTTTCTACAGAAAAGAGACCTCTGTCAACTAGGGAGTCAGCAGCAGCTTCACATTGGGTCTTTTAAATTTTTAAGATTTAACAGACTGAGGAATATACTAGCACATTCCAGTGCTACAAAGCTTTAAAGAAGTTATGGTTACAAATAGACACCTGCTGTCATCTCAGAACAGTGCTTGGTGTCAGGCCTTGCCTAGTTTTTGTTTCCCTGCTTTCCTCCTTTCCTCTGGTTCTCAAACCATGTCAAGCCATTAACTCCTAGCTTGCAATCCACCTCTGGTGCTAGTTTTCCTTTGCTCACTTGTTTTATTTTCAAGCACGAACCTACATTTCTCAAAGAACCCTTCCCTGCTCCTTAAGCATTGACAAAAATACCCCCTTATCATCTCTCAGATCACTTCAGCGCTTCAAGTTCTTCAGCAAGGAAAACTGTGATGCTTAAAAACCCAAGAGCAATTGTCTATGAGTGGACTGCTTATCATGCTGACCACTATTATCTCCTTGTTTCATGGTACCTGATCATGTGACACTGTCTTATCTTCTGTATTTGTCTATGACTATCAGCCCCTATAACCAGGACGCACTATTCTGTTTTTGCAGATGATGAAAAAGAGATGATATGAGGAGAAATGTTGCAGAATTGAGACTACACTAGATTATGATAATTTAAGCAACAAATACAGAGATGACCTTACTATCCCAGCATTTTTACCATTGACATTGAATGCTAGGTCAAGAGACTGAGTGATTGGGATTTCTTTTAGAGACATGGGGTATAGTAACGTGCTGGTGAAGTTGGTCAATTAATGAATTTGATGCAAAGTGTGAATTTCCTTCCTGCACTGCTGTGCAGAATAGACCTGTTGCTCTGATATTTCAAAGTAATTTACTGCCTTCACCTTGTGGCATATAAACAAATGAATGAAACATTAGTGCTCCTGATTTTAAAAGTGTTACTAGCTGCTTGTATTGTAGTAGCAAACTTCTAAGACCCAAGCTTGGATTTAAATCCTGAACAGAAACTGTAAGAAAATCTTCACCTTCTGTAAGATTAACATTCAGAAAATACAAGATAGCTAAGGGATTCGGATTTAGACAGGAACTTCAAGTAACAAGTACCTGAAACAGCCACATGCTAACCAGCTGGAACAATGTGATAGTACTTGCTTTAGGTGTATACTTTTGTTGTTTGCTTGTTGGTTTCTTTCATTTCCTGAGAGCCGGGAAAATGGGAACATGATAGACTTATTCCAGATGATGAAATCCTGATAGATCCAGATCCTGTGGAAGTCTGGCATACCATCTTTGATCTCAGGAAGAGCTCAAATTCATATTCAGTCTGTCCTGAAATCACATGGCCTTACCAACTTCTTACAATTTAGGCAAAAATCTGTTAAAAACACTGGTTATGCACCATGGAACACTATACACTGAGAAAAAAAATCATTTGTCTCTGCAAATGAATGTTGTCAGTAAAAGTAATTTACGAGCACAAAAGCCAATCACATGGTTTCTTAGCTAAGTGTTGGGTGATGGAAAGAGAAAGATACCTGCCGTCTAAAGCCAGCAGAGAGAATTACCCACAATTTCTTAAAATAAATTTCAATGTGATTTTCATAGAACTATTAGAACTGGGAGTGGAATTTTGACACTATTAATATCATTCTTTATTTCTTCAACTGATAGGGTGTAGCCTAGAAGAAAGCAAGTATTGCAGCTGAGGTTTTCAGTACAACAGAACCATTTAGTTGCCTAAACCATATTGAAAGCCTTTGGGATTTAACTATTTTAATCACTTTAGGTATCTTTGAAAATGATGATCTAAGATCCTTTTTTTTTATTTTGAATTAAAATACCATGCCTGTGACTGTTTTGTTTCTTCCCACAGAGCAGTTGGTAGATAACAAAGGTGACTTGCGTAGTCATTTGTATGAAATGAAATGAGTGCACTGAAGATCTATCATCCCCATGACATTAATTAAGGCCTTTGGCTTGTCACTAAATTCCTCCCCTTCATGAATTTATAACATACAGCAACCTAGAACTCTGACCTATCATACAGTATTATTTGGATTATTTTCTGTGTTTTTTGTTCTATCCACTCTTTATTTTTTTCATATGCAATGCCATTATCAGAATATGGTGTACATTTAAAGTTAATTATCATCAACTATTTGTTTATATTGTGGCTGAAATCTGTGAACCTGCTTATAGCAAGTTTTCTTAACTGTATTCAGAATATGTGCAGGTACAAATATAGAAACTACATGTGAAAATAGCTAATGTACCTTGTGAGCAGGACTGGGGGCAGGGCTCAGCAGCTATACTCATATCTTGCCAATTCAGTCTCTATACAACCTTACCAGTAATTATATACAGGACACAAATAACGCAGAAGACAGTGTGATCATGTCTGAACACAAGACAATTGTCTATATGGCCAATACTTTTATGGCAGATGCTGCACCAAATCTCCCATTTTCCTGTAGTGAACACAGTGCAAAAGCTTGAGAACAGAGGCTTATGGGACAGTGTCTTTATATTCAGGCACAGATCTCAGTGCTCTTCTTCTGGGATCACTAAGAGATTGTGCAAGTTAAAATTGTTTTAGCATCTCTACACTGAATTGCTTCATTTCTGAATATAAGACCAAAATCTTGGCAGGAATAGTTGTTCACAATATCACAAACTAGTATGAAGCAGAGGGTAAGGATATATCATGGACAGATCATATACATTAAAGGTGATTTTTTATTGTCATTTGGTTTGATTTCCTTGGAAAACTTGCATAAGATTTTCAAATTAATTACCAGCATCTGTTTTCACACAGTAAAATTCTGCTTTTCTTTATGCTAAGCCTTTAAATAGATACTGATCAGTTGTTATTACTAGATGTAGTAAACATTCTTGTTTTAAGTACCAATATTCATTCTCACCTATTTAAATAGTTTTTCATGTTTGCCAGTCTAATAGATTTAGTGTTACTACATAATATATTTAAACATTTAAGGAAAGATTAAAATAATTAATACAGTTTATGGGGAGGCTAGGACACCTAAAAAATAAAAAGGAGGCAGCAAGGAAATATCACTGTCATGTCCTGAACATAAATTTCTGTATGTTTTAATGAGGCTAAGGAGGACTATATCACTGATGGAAGAAAAGCTCTTGTTTTAGAAAGAATTCCAATTTAAATTAAATCAATTAGAGAGGAGTATACTTTATATTACAAATTTGGCCAAGAAAAGTTATATAGAAAAATAGTTGAGAATAGCCACTTCTAAGTAGTGACTTTCCAAGTAATTCCCGAGTGGAAATTTAATGTTATGAATGAATACATTACTTTTCTCCATACCACAACCCAAATGCAAAATCAGTGATTTATGTTGGGAAGAGAGTACAGATAAACTTGAATGAGAATCACAAGCCAGATTAATTTACATTTTTGGTGGTAAAAAGAGCAGGGTTTTTTCCCTTCCATGGTGCTAAAAGCATAAATCAAAGTGACACTGTTCCTTAGAAAAATTAGGCCCTGGATTTCAGTGGACCTGCTTGATGTGAGGTGAAAATCAATTTCAGAGTAAAGAATTTTTCAGTATGTTTCAGAAGCATATAGGTTTATGCATATTAATGCTGTTTCCTGGGCCTAATACTACTTTTGTCACAAATTGTAATCCATTTCATTCTACAATCTAGTTTAAACTGTGATTACTAGCATATTTTATCTCTTGCCTGTAAAGCTTTTCCACTCCTGTTTGGATAAAATCTTATTATTCTTTGAAGAAACAGCAGATGTCCTAGGAGATACCCCCTTATAGTTTTGGTTGTATTTTCCACCAGCTCAGCATTTGCTGGGTTCAGTAGTATGCCTTGACTGTCTGTTTTGATGATTTCAAAGGCTGATATTTTTACTTCCTTTTGTAATGTTCTTGCAGTCTTCGGTTCAGATCATCATCCATCAAAGGGTAACATTCCATTCTGATTTGAATTAATGAGAATTTGCACAGAGACATTTTAGGTATTCACTGGTCTTAGCATGCTAGTGGATTTGCCTCAGTTTTTGCTTTTGGTTTGCTTTAGCTTCCCCAGCAGTCTAAATATTCTCAGATGCAACTTCATGCATGTGTTTAAATTTCTGGAAATTCTTAACCAAAAATTTGCTATTTGTATCCAGAATTTTACCTGTTTCTCCTCCTTTTTGTTTTAGCATAACAGGCCAAAGAAACTGTTTCTATTAACAAAGCGAAGTAACATCATATTTTAAGCATGATATATGACTACTAGCTCATTATATATCTTTCCAGACTCACTATTCTTCTTGTAAGTTCCTTATAAGAGATCATGAGAAAAAAATATCAGCAAAAACTCTGCATGGAATTAAAAAAATTACTGTTTCTTTCAGGTAAAATTTGGTACCAACACTTAAAGTAGGAAAAAATCCACCTTCCTTTTCTGCTACGATATATGAATCATATAAATGCTTGTATCATGTGTAAAGCTTTCTTAAGGGGAAAACGTGTTATTTCAAATGTTTCCATGTTATCGCATATATATATAAAAAAAAAGGCCAGGAATACACCAATCCCTCTGCCACAGCAAGCAGTTTTCTTAAGACTTAAGAGTTTTCCATTGTGCAAATGCCATTTCAGTAGCTGGTGCTGTCTCATTTCACCTTACTTCAGTATAGACTGTTCCTTAGGAAGCCATTCAATGTGTGGATGGATGCCAGATTCTGTCCCATTTTGATTCAAGGTTTACATAATGAAACTCATATGCTTTTTTTCTCCTATTGTTTTGCTCCTAGCCTGTGAGTTCCTTTCAGTGAACAGTACTCTAAATGCGGCCTTACCAGGGCAGAGTAGAGGGGCAGGAGAACCTCTCTCGACCTACTAGCCACAGCCCTTCTAATGCA